>AWOL01S0014147.1:60406-80636 GCA_000715115.1 Nicotiana otophora
CCCCCCCCAACACACTTTTTAATACATCTTAGAAACTCTTTTGATTGATTCTAAGAATGTCTCGAGATTTAAGATGATATAACTAGTAAATACGTTCTTCCTACCTTTATGTAATAGTGTGATTGATACATGTGTTACTTATTTATTTTCGTTTTTTTTCAGTAAAGAGTGAAATACGACGTTTAAAGAAAATGAAATCATTCATTAGTACCCAAATTTAGAAGTTTAACATTATAATAGAAACTGGATTTATTTACCTGTAAACTTGTTAGGTATGGCCTGAAGGATCACTTGAAGAGAAAGTGCAGAGGCTGTTGAAGACTTGGGAAATGGAAATAGTCCACAAGGCAGATCCTAATGAATTCAAAACTGTTGATCCAAAAAAGTTCAAGATTAGTGTCAATGGTATACTTCTGCCACAGTTTCTGCTATTGTTTTCATTCTATGCAAAAATATTTAGTACCTAATTGTAAGACTTTATTTCTTAATGGAAAGAAAGCTATTCTTAGTTGATCTTATTTCAACCATGACCAATTGAGAGAATTCTCCCATATTATACTTTAAGTTTAACTTATATGCACTGACAGTGTAAAAATTTATAGGCAGGAAAGGGTTGACACCGGTCGAATCTGCAAAGCTTGGTGGTAGCTATAACATATTCCTCCAAACATCATTGCCAGAGAATCTTCGAGTCTACAACCCTGATGAGGAAACATTTGAATCATCACAGAAAGTTTTCAGATCCATATTTTTACGAGGATTCGCGATTGAAATCCTCCATGTTTATTCAGGACCACCAGAAATAGTGTACAAGTTTAGGCATTGGGGTTACATGGAAGGTCCATTTAAAGGACATGCCTCTACTGGAGGACTTGTTGAGCTCTTTGGGATTGGCATTTTTGAAGTACTTACCAGAAACCATCTTCCTTTTCAATTATTTTATTCCTTTCTTTATTCTTTATTAATTAATTAAATGATTGTTGAAACAGTTGGAGAAAGAGAGTAACAAGATTGTTAAGGCAGAGATGTTCTTTGATAGAGGAGAATTGCTTGGAGGCCTTGTGAAAGGAGAAAGCAATGGTGAATTGGCATTGGCTGCTTCAAAATGTCCTTTCATGAAATAAGAGCAAAACCAGCAACTGCTGCTTATTTTCAAGACAAGATCCATCATTTGCATTTAGTTGGAAAAATTTGTTGTTCTAGTAACAGGCTCCAAAAGTGTAGACTATTGTTTCTTCAATATCTCAAATAAAAAGTATGATTCAGTCATGAAGAGAACCTTTACATCCACCCTGGAACTCTGTTCTAACCAATGCTTCTCCTTTTAAAGTGGCTTCCCGAGTAGAAAATATTGTTTCTGAATTCCAATTGCAGACCGATACAGATGCCTAAACCTCTTCATCGTCAAATCATAACAACAACCTGAGTAGTTGTTAAAGTTAGGACTGTGAATATATGTGATACATCTACTTCTACAGGAACATTCGTATCATAGATTAACTATTTAAAGTTAAAACCACAGAAATTTAACTTTCACAGAATCACAAATCAACAAGTAGATATATTGCAGACAATGGAGAAGCAACTTTGAGGCTTTCAAGAAATGCAACACTAGCAATATCATAGGTAGTATATATTGATGCAAACAAATCAAGAAGTAGATATATACCCTGATGCAAACATCAGAAGCTGATTCCACAGCTCGAACATGTGACCTATAAGCCACAAAGAGTGTTCCAGTTTTAGTTACGTATAGAAGCACAGTAGTAATTGTTCGAAAATTATGTTCTGTATTGACTTTGATGAAGAGAAAGAAATGAAATGACTTATAGAGGTATGCTACTTTAACAGTTACCTGCTATGTTATGCCGAATAAGCATAATGTTTCTGAGACTTATGGAGCACTTATATATATAGGCAAAGGAATCCAAGTCATCTTTTACCTGTTCCATTTCATCTATGGAAGGAAAATGCATTTTCTTAACTTTTTGTGTTATACCTGTCAAACTTACTAGTATTTGTTTATTTGTGAATGTGGCCATTGTCACATGGTTAAATTGTCTATTTAGATGTAGGTGAAACATAGAAACCTTACAGTTATATGTGCCAGTAAGGCCTAAGCTCCTTGAACCTACAAACACTAAAGAGAAGATTCTCAAAACTGTATCTTGCACTTTCTTGTCTGCCTGAGTACAGCATGGAAAACAGCATTAATAGCATAATCATAATATCGTAGCAATTGGATAAGAATGATGTTCACCAATATTATATGCAAATCATTAAGTCCTGTGTAATGCGTGAAACTCCACTAATGGAACTCCTACAATTCTCAAGTTATTTTTACTATATTCAAACCTTGGAAAGAAAAAGGGAGCGAAAACAGCTAATAAAATATTTCGGAACTCTAACAATTCTAGAGTAAATAACACATGCTTTCCATTTAGACCCGTATCAATCCCATATTCTTTCTTCTATATGAATAACAGTAACCATATGTCACTCTGTTTAGGCCCTATCAACCCAACTAGCTTGAGATTGAGACATCGATTTTATGTAGACATAGAGACGATAAATTGGACCATATTTAGTTTCTTATGCAGTGCCTAGGGCCGGGTACCAAATAGAAGCTTAGGAACACATAAGAACTTACCAAACCAATATTGGGAATAAACTCTCTACAAAAATAATATTCACGGTACTAAAAGCGGAATAATAATGTAGCACCGAGATACGGTAATTAACAAGAAAAAAAGAGTGACAACGACACCAAGATTTTTACGTGGAAACCCCTTTTGAATAAGGAAAAAAATCACGGCCCCGAGACGAGCAATTAATATCACTATAGCAAGGAATTTTACACTTTGTAGGCCTGGGTAAAATACTCTAAACACCACTACAACACTCAAAAGAAATAACCCTCTTTTGATATTCCCACCTCACTACAATATCGCTCACTCTCTATTTCCTCTACACTGTCTATTTCTCACAATGCCTGAGAAATACTCTCTACAACTATTGTGTTGCTTCTCTTTCTGTGTGGTCAAATGAAGAAGTCGAAGCTCTCCTTTTATAGGAGAAATAGCCCACCTCTTCAACCAATCAGAATGAAGGATTGGTTCAAATTTTTTCTTTCTTCCGCCTAACAATTTGACATTTTCCTTCTGCAACCTACCATATTTGACAATGCAAAAGAAAAAGATGGCTGCCAATCAAAGGAAGAAAGTTATCTTCCTTAATTTATGGGATGGACCCTACAAATCTCCCCATCCAGTCCCATTCACCTGAAGGAGGTAGCATTGTCTTCTAGTTTGAGTGCATGCCGACAAGTTCTTTGCATAGCTCGAACTCGTCTCTTGGTACCACCTTGGTCAACATATCAGCAGGATTTTCACTCGTGTGAATCTTTTTGACCTGTAAAGATTCGTTCTTCACCTGCTCACGAATCCAATGATATCTCATATTTATATGCTTTGTTCTTGCATCGTACATGGAGTTCTTGCTCAAGTCTATTGCACTTTGACTGTCACAATAGACGACATACTCATTTTGATGCAATTCTAGCTCTTGAAGAAACCGCTTGAGCCATACCATCTTCTTGCCAGCTTCTGTAGAGGCAATGTACTCTGTTTCAGTTGTTGAAAGTGCAACACACTTCTGCAATTTAGACTGCCATAATATATCTCCCCCTTAAAATGTAAACAAATATCCAGTAGTGGATTTTTATTATCAATGTCACCTGCCATATCAGCATCTGTTTAGCCCTTCAAGATTGGATGAGATCCTCCAAAGCACAAACAATCTCCCGCGGTACCTATCAGGTTCCTGAATATCCACTTGACTGCTTCCCAATGTTCCTTTCCAGAATTTTCAAGGAATTTGCTAACAACACCAACTGCATGAGCAATATCAGGTCTGGTGCATACCATTGCATACATCAAGCTTCCGACTGCTGAAGAATAAGGAACTCTAGCCATGTTCCCTTTCTCCTTCACACTTGTAGGACACATCTTCTTGCTCAACTTTAGATGACTAGCAAGAGATGTGCTGACTGGCTTAGCATTCTTCATGTTGAAGCGTTCCAGTACACGTTCAATGTACTTCTCCTGAGACAGCCACAACTTTCTGCTTGTTAGCTCTCGAACTATTTTCATACCCAGAATTTGTTGTGCTGGGCCCAAGTCCTTCATATCAAATGACTTGGACAAATCTTCCTTCAACTTTGCAATCATCCCCTTGTTGTAATGACCCGGCTGGTCATTTTAAGAATTTAAGTCATATACGGCGGCATAAGAACCTGAGCAGCTTCGTATTATGTGTATTGACTGCGTGCGTGGTTGAATTCAGTTACCAGATGATTCAGAGTGATTTGGGATACTTAGTCCCTAAAATGGAAGCTTAAGTCTTAAAATTTTGACCGTAGTCAGAACTATGTGAAGACGACTCTGGAATGGAGTTCTATTGGTTCCGTTAGCTCCGTTGGGTGATTTTGGACTTAGGAGCGTGTCCGAACTATGAATCTGAGGTTTGTAGCTGATTTAGGCTTGAAATGGCAAAAGTAAAATTTTTTAGAGATTTGGACCGGAAGTGGACTTTTTAATATCGGGGTCGGAATGTAATTCTTAGAGTTGGAACAACTCCGTTATGTTATTTGGGACTTACCGGCAAAATTTGACGTCATTCCGGATTGATTGAGCTTGACTCGAGGTAAGTATCTTGCCTAACCTTGTGTGGGGGATTTTTTTCCCTTAGGATTTGAGTCATCTATGTTGATTATAGTCTGTGTACGCGAGGTGACGAGTGCGTGCTCAGACTTATTTATGAAAAGTTGGCCTTTTAGGGTTCTTATGTCCTTATATTCACCGTGTATGATGTTGTTCTTGATACGCTTGAATTCCTATTTCCTAGTTTCACCTCTACTTGTTTTGATTAGAGATAATTGCTTTAGGATTTACTCTTACTATCTATTTGACCCTTATTCGACTTAAACAAAGATTTTACCACTTTTATCGCCATGCTATATTTTTCATAACTGCTTATCTTTAATTGAAATCATTATTTTCTCGTCCTATAATTGTTTAGTCTTAATTGGAGTTATGATTATCTTTCGCTGCTTATCCTTACTTGAATTATTGAATATTCCTCGTAATTTCTCAACCTCAAAAGGAGTTTAGATAACCTATATCTTAGTTTACTTGCCAATATTTGGAACTATTTGACTCGTATTGGCTTCTTATTGTTGACTTGAATATTGTGAAATCATTGCTACATTTTTGTTTTGTTTTTCCTTGTTAAGTTGTTCTCCTTGTGCCTAGCATTCTTTACTGTGGTTATTCTTTGTGAATGAGTTCTATCGTTCTTATGATTTAAATTCTTGAGTTGATTTGCTTGTTGTACTTTGCATTTCTGTCATTGTTGCTTTTGTACTCGTTGTGGTGATGTACGGGGTTTCTGTCGTGTTATAGTTGTTATCTCTATTGTTTGCGCTGCATATTTAAATTGGGACTACAGACGTATTCCGGGAGATCCCCTAGCACTGCATATTTATTTTGGGACTACGGACGTATTCCGGGAAATTTCCTAACACTGCATATTTAAATTGGGACTACGGACGTATTCCGGGAGATCCCCCAGCATTGCATATTTAAATTGGGACTACGGAAGTATTCTGGGAGATCCCCCATCACTGCATATTTAAATTGGGACTACGGACGTATTCCGGGAGATCCCCCAGCATTGCATATTTAAATTGGGACTACGGAAGTATTCTGGGAGATCCCCCATCACTGCATATTTAAATTGGGACTACGGACGTATTCCGGGAGATCCCCCAGCATTGCATATTTAAATTGGGACTACGGAAGTATTCTGGGAGATCCCCCATCACTGCATATTTAAATTGGGACTACGGACGTATTCCGGGAGATCCCCCAGCATTGCATATTTAAATTGGGACTACGGAAGTATTCTGGGAGATCCCCCATCACTGCATATTTAAATTGGGACTACGGACGTATTCCGGGAGATCCCCCAGCATTGCATATTTAAATTGGGACTACGGAAGTATTCTGGGAGATCCCCCATCACTGCATATTTAAATTGGGACTACGGACGTATTCCGGGAGATCCCCCAGCATTGCATATTTAAATTGGGACTACGGAAGTATTCTGGGAGATCCCCCATCACTGCATATTTAAATTGGGACTACGGACGTATTCCGGGAGATCCCCCAGCATTGCATATTTAAATTGGGACTACGGAAGTATTCTGGGAGATCCCCCATCACTGCATATTTAAATTGGGACTACGGACGTATTCCGGGAGATCCCCCAGCATTGCATATTTAAATTGGGACTACGGAAGTATTCTGGGAGATCCCCCATCACTGCATATTTAAATTGGGACTACGGACGTATTCCGGGAGATCCCCCTGTCTTGCATATTTACTTTGGGACTACAGACGTATTCTGGGAGATCCCCCAACACTGTATATTTATTTTGGGACTACGGACGTATTTCGGAAGATCCCCAGCACTGCATATTTTAATTCGGGACTACGGGACGGTACCCCGGTAGATTTTCTCTATGGTTATATCTGTGTTCGGAGTTGCTAATCTTTCATGTTTAGGTGTCACAGGGTGACCTATACTCGAAGGATATTACTTGAAAAGTTTATATTTGAAAAATATTTATCTTGAAGAAACTATGTTTAAAGGATATTTATTTGAAGGGGTTATACTTGAAAAGTATTTATCTTGAAGGAACTATGTTTGGAGGATATTTATTTAAAAGGGTTATACTTTAAAAGTATTTATTTTGAAAGAACTATGTTTGAAGGCTAATTATTTGAAAAGTTTATATGTTTAAAAGATATTTATTTGAAGAAAGTATATTTTAAAAAATAATTTCTTATTGGAAAGGATTATATTCTAAAGACCTCAATTTAAAAACTTACGGGTGAAAGTTTACACTTGAAGGATTTGACTAATTTATTGGGGTTGTTGGCTGAGATCTGATGTGAAAACTATTGCAGCTGCTTGCCCAAATACCACGTGTTGTGTCTTCATCAATGATGTTATTTACCACATCATCTGATAAGTGCAACCTGATTGCACTAGCAGCCCTTTCATCCAAGTCAGCTCAATCCTCAGCTTTCATGGTATCAGGCATTTTGGCATCAGCATCTAGTATCTTGTGTAATCCTTGTTGGATGAGCAAATCTCTCATCCTTCTTTGCCATGTTGAGAAATCGCTATCTCCGTTAAATTTTGTTACCTCGTACTTTACTCCGGACATTTTTATTTTTCACCAAGTATAGTACTACCGACAGTAAATAGTATTTTTGTGAACGAGCAGAACCTGTGCTCTGATATCAGTTGTTGGGAATAAACTCCCTACAAAAATAATATTCACGGTACTAAAAGCGGAATAATAATGTAGCACCGAGATACGATAATTAACAAGAATAAAAGAGTGACAACGACACCAAGATTTTTACGTGAAAACCCCTTTTGAATAAGGAAAAAAATCACGGCCCCGAGACGAGCAACTAATATCACTATATCAAGGAATTTTTACACTTTGTAGGTTCGAGTAAAATACTCCAAAGACCACTACAACACTCAAAAGAAATAACCCTTTTTTGATATTCTCACCTCACTACAATATCGCTCACTCTATATTTTCCTCTACAAAGTCTATTTCTCACAATGCCTGAGAAATACTCTCTGCAACTATTGTGTTGCTTCTCTTTTTGTGTGGTGAAATGAAGAAACAGAAGCTCTCCTTTTATAGGAGAAATAGCCCAACTCTTCAACCAATCAGAACGAAGGATTGGTTGAAAATTTGCAATGCATATTTTCTTTCTTCCGCCTAACAATTTGACATTTTCCTTCTGCAACCTACCATATTTGACAATGCAAAAGAAAAAGATGGCTACCAATAAAAGAAAGAAAAGTTATTTTCCTTAATTTATGGGATAGACCCCACAACCAACCTTTTGATTCAGCAACAATTCAATAAAAATGTGAATTTTTTGCCTTTTTTCTTCTTCTTCTAACAGTAACACTCCCAAAATTCTAAGTCAAAATTGCCCCTTGGATACAATGATTTGGGACTCAGACCCAAAATGATTCGTTTATTGAGAATCCAAGTGTCAAATTTTAGGACAATTTGGAATATATATGAGAATTGAAGAATGGGTTGTGTCTCACTTCTCAGAAGACTTAGCGGAATGTTTCAACTTCCACCAATTAAGGTAATTTAGGTATTTCGAAAAGGATTTTGTTACAATAGAAGTTGCATAACTTTTTTTTCTTCCTAGTGTTTACATCATCATTTAGAATTTTTTTTTCCTGCAGACAGAAGAGACAAAAGCATAATTTTGGCATAACAGTTGCTTCTGCTCCTATCCCTCTTCTCTTTTTCTTTTTGCGGCCCCCAACTTATTTCTTAATACATCTTTTTTATTAACAGATAATTTTTTTTCTTTCCCTGTTTCTCGGCTTGACAAATTTGGACATGTTACAATTCTAAAGCTGAAGAAAATGGAGTTTTTACTTGAGTTAGAATCATGTATTTTCACAGAGAAACTGTTTAAATCACAAGAATCCTTGGGCTTAAATAAGCATCTGTAATCAAAAATCAAGATTCTTATCTTCATCCAACAGTAGTCCTGCCATTTAGTTTAGGAAAAAGAGAAGTTGCCAAAGAAAAGTTAGTAATGGTTTTAGAAAAACTTCTTCTACTTTTTATTGAGAAGAGTGGGTTGAGCACCCTCCACTTCCATTCAAGAGCAATGTGGGAAGTTGTTTGAGGGAGGGAGCCGAGTTTCTATCGAAAACAGCTTTTCTACCCTAGGGTAGAGGTAGATAGGGGTAAAATTGCGTACATACTACCCTCCCGTTGTTGGTGTTGTTGTTCTACTACTTTTTTTTATTCTTCAGCCTTGACTTTCTAAATTCCATTAAAGTAGTACTCATAACTAAGATTGAGAAAAGAAAAAAAAAACACTAACTAAGATGCCAAAGCCAGCAGCAAGAGAATAAGAATATATGCAATACAAAAAAAAAAGAATTAAGGCTGTAGTTTACAACTAATTTTCAGTTACATCATACATAGAGAATGTCGATTTCAAAACACAAAAACAGCATGATATTTTCTTTTTTCTCAAATGCAACATTCTCTTTTGGAAAAATAAACCATGTCAACAACAGAAGAAAAGTTCAATTCAGTTCCATATGTTCATACAATTTCAGAGGCCGGTCGTCTTCTTCCTTCTGCTAATCGTTGGAACTTCATAGAACTGGACTTCAATCTCCTTCCAAAATCTTCTTTAAATGAAAATTTTGAGTCATTGCCTGATTATTAAAAATAAAATCTATTTCAAACGCTTTGTTGTTGTAGCAGCTAGCCCTCATAATCCTCATTATACCTGTTCTTATTCTTCTCCTGCATCTTTTCGCTAGAAAAAATCACCACCATGTCTCTTCACACAATCTCACTCTTGCTCTTAACAAAGCTCTTCCTTCTTTGATGCTCAGAAATGTATAGTACTTTCACTTCTTCACTGTTTATTTTATGTTTTGATTTCATTTTGTGTGATACATCGTCTAAAAGTTTAAACTAGACTATTAGAGTGAGCACTTTTATTTACTTAATTATGTAAAGCACGTGAATTTTTTTTTTGGATAATAGGTAGTAGTGAGACTCGAACCTAGAACTTCGGTCTGCTCTAATATGTGATCACATTATTTAAAAGTTTAAAGTGTTAGAGAAAGCACACTTTTATTTGCTTAATTATGTCTTCTAAACATATTTTCTAATTCATTTTTTGAGGTTTGATGATCTTTTTGTGTATTTTTTCGTGCAGCGGGGCATTTTGTGGAGAATAGTTTGATAAGATTTCGAGGGAACTCAGGGATGAATGATGGGAATAACAGTGAGAAGCATCCAGATCTTGTTGGTGGTTTTTATGATGCAGGAAATAATATAAAGTTTAGTTTCACTACAGCTTATACTGTTACTCTCCTGAGCTGGACAGTGATTGAATATCATGAGAAATATGATGATATTGGGGAACTTGATCATGTTAAAGTTATTATTAAATGGGGTAGTTTGTATTTGCTTAAACTCTTTGTTCCTCCAACTAATTCTTCTAGTACTTCAGCCAGAATCTACTCTCAGGTATTAATCAAGAATCTAAATTCAAGACATTTCGTGTATTAATATCTTTGGTAATATTTTCGGATAAAAGTTCCAATTTTTTTCTCAGGTTGGAGTGAATAATTCAAAAGCTGAGAATGATTTAACTTGTTGGCAAAGGCCAGAAGACATGAATTATTCAAGGCCTGTTTCAGTTTGTGACATTAGTACTGCCTCAGATTTAGCAGGGGAAATGGTAGCAGCAATGTCAGCTGCATCAATAGTATTGAAAGAAGATAAGGATATTTCAGAGAAATTGGAAAAAGCAGCAGATGAGTTGTTCATTCTTGCAAGTAGAACAGAGAAGCAACGAACGTACACGACGAATGATGAATGTGGAGGACAAGCTAGGCAATTTTATTACTCATCAAGTTACAAAGATGAATTGGTTTGGGGTGGAATTTGGCTGTTTTTTGCAACAGAAAACAAAACTTACCTTAAGTATGCAACAGAGAACTTTGCCTCAGCTGTAAAGGAATAGGTATCTTCTGATGAAGGTGTTTTCGATTGGAACAACAAGATCACTGCTATATCGGTAATTGACCCAAAATCTTGATGAGAATTAATGTTTTTATTTTATGCATTTCATCTAAGGCTTAAAACTTTTATATAGATTCTGCTAACAAGGATTAGATATTTCCGTATCTTGGTTCTCCATATGAGTCTTTGTTCATATCATCGACGGACAAGACTGACTTGCTCATGTGTTCATTTACTTCTCATCAAAAGTACAGCAAAACTGAAGGAGTAACTAATGTCAATTACACATTTTTAACTATCCATTCTTTTTGCTGATAATAACTTGAGATAAAATTACTGAAATTTCAGGTGGACTAATCCTTTTAAAGCCAAGTACTGGTGTAGCATTACTCCAGTATGCTGTGACAGCTTCCTTTCTCAGCAAATTGTATAGTGACTATCTCCAGCTTTTGCATACAACGCATAAAAGCTGTTCTAATTCTGTCTTTTCATCGGATAATTTACTAGAATTCTCGCAATCACAGGTGACAATTTTCTAAGGATTCTTGAAAACTACCAAACTGTGTATCTTTTTAAGGTTACCCCTTCTTATAGTGACTACCCATATAACACTATTCTGGCCTGGTCTGCTATGAAATGAGCTTATAATCTTGGCATTGACTCGATCATCAGATTATAAGTTCATAACTGTAGCTCATTCCCATTTTGGACTGAACAAATCTACAATTCTTTGGCGCTCTACACATGTACAGAAGGGAATCAATGGCTCCATTCGGAAAGGGAAAATCCAAATACCATTTTGGGAGCAATGGTAGCAGGACCAAATAAAGATGATATATTTTCGGACGAGAGAACTCAACCATGGTTCACAGAACCAAGTATAACAAGTAATGCTGGTCTAGTAGCAGCACTGATTGCAATTCATGATCCTCCCACTGGATCTTCTAATTTAAATGGAGTTAATTTAGGAATAGACAAGAGTGGTATGTTTGAAAATGTAAAAGAATTTTCTTAGAGCATCTTGGGGAAAAACTAAGATATAATAATTAGGTGGAAAAGGAAAAGATCATTACTGTGAACAAGTCAGTAACTAGTTACCATTTTCTTGACCTTGTTTATTAGTTCATAAGCACAAATAGTTACCATAATCACTATCAAAGACATCAGATCATGATTTCTTCTTTTTCTTTTCATTTTTAGAGTTTAGGGTATCATCCCAGAATGTTATCATTTTCCTATACTCTCTGCTTTCTCCATCCTGTTTTTCTTTGGAAAAATGAGAATTTGTTTTAATTAAACATCATATGGTACGGCTACGTACAATAGACCATTCCAGCCATTTCCCGTACCTCGCGCATATCGGAAGCTTAGTACACCGGGCTGCCTTTTTTTTAAACATCAAACCATTTTCTTAACAATCTACTTCCAGAAAATCTTAAATCAAAAAAAGAATGTTCCTAGTTGAGATAAATTCTCTAAGTACAAATATTAAAATTAAGTAGAAATTTCAAAATTAAGAAGTTTTTCATCATCATTCCTCCTGTGTGTTTATTGGGTTAGCGTAGACATCCAATGTTGGTAGCTTTTTTAGACACTCCAATTCCAATTGAACTAATGTAAATTGGTCAGAAAAGTTATTTTACTTTATTTTATTACTAAAAGGTCACTCAATTTTGCTTGCCCTTTGTAATTGAAAAATCACTCGATACTTTTAGGAGAAGTATGGGGAAAATTTGTTCAATGGTTAGCCAATATGATACGCTGATTTTATTCAATACAAGCATTTATTGCTGCAAATTATCACCAACTTTAACCAAGATATTTTCAAGGGAGAACTTTAAAGGTGATAACTAAGGGTGTTCTCCCTTAAAGGTGAGAACTAAGGGTGTACAAACCGAATCGCAAAATCGCTCTAAATCAAAAAATCAAATCAAACCAATTAAAAACCCGATTAGATTTGGTTTGATTTGGTTTGGTATTGAATTAAAAAAAACTCGAACCAAACCGACATATAAATATATATTTTTTACATATACTTTTAAGACTTTTTATAGAATTTTCTTTAAAAAAAATGTCTAGAAATATTTATGGCTCTCTTATGGGATATATATTTAGTTAAATATGAAGTGCTTCATATTTATTAACTTTAAATAATGGGTTGTATGATTATTTTCTTATCAAGTATTAGTGAAACGTGTCAATCTCTTTGTTCTTCCATATTTATATGTCAAGATCTATTAAATGCTTATATCTTTCTCAAGTTTGAATCTTATTTCGATAATTTAAAATTAAATAGAACATATCTTAATATAGGCTCATATTTATTTTTATGTTTAATTATTAAATTCGGATAATCTTGAAAGTGTACATCAACGTAAAATTATTGTTAGATGGCTAAAAAATAACTATCATGTGTTACTAAGAAAATTTTTCCATACAAATATTTTATTAGATCATATATTTGTTATTTTTTTTTTAATTTTTACTAAACATATATTTACTTAAAAAATTTAACAAAGTAAGATTGATATAATATTCACATAACAAAAAACTCGAAAACCAGACAAAATCGAATCAATCCAAACCGATATAGTTGATTTGATTTTGATAAAAACCGAACCAACCCGGTCCATGTACACCCCTAGTGAGAACTCAGTTGTGTAATTCTAGAATCTCATTCTAAAGGAGTAATTGGTGTAACTCTAGAAGTGAGTCGTTGGAAAACAAATTAAAAATAAAGATATTTACCTAACTAAATATTTTCTCCTCTCCATTAAATCCATTAAATAGAGCTGATAATAAATTAAACTAAAAAATACGTATTAAGTATTAATAAAAATTTAGATGCGAGATACATGTCTTATATTGATTTGTTTGGTGCAAACACCGAGTGCAATACTTATATGCACCTGGTGTTTACATCAAACTAAGCAATTTAACTATAAAAATCACAAATTAAAGAAAAAATTACATATCACTTTCCGTATTCTTTGTGGTGCTTACAATTAAGTACCAAAAGGAAGTTGTAAACATAACTGAACTTGACATACAAGAGCTTGAGATGTATACTTACATAACAAGCAAAAACAAAAAAAGGGATAATGGTCAGAGAACTTAATAAGTTATGTACAGCTTGTCTGGGCACTTCATCTTCAAGTAGATTTTAATGTATCAAGACCATATGCACCCTACAAAAGAAAGGTAAAATTGAATAAAAAATCAAAGAAGAGAAAGGTAGCTAGTCAAAGAGAAAATGATAAGAATTTTATTCTGATCTCACCAGAACGTTGTGAATTTCTTTTAACAGAGGTGCCAGTAGTGAAATTAAGGTGCGCATTTCCTTCTTAAAGTCATCGTTACTTTTATTTTTTCCCATGAGAATTGTGATTAAACCCTTGCTGTCTGGCACTAGCTTTAACGCTACCTGCAGTGTAAAAATTTCAGTTTGATTCTCGAAATCCGAACAGAAAAAATATCATTATATAATAATATTCAGTGAGCAAATTAAACTATGAATAGTAGTGAAAGAATTATGATGAAAAAAGAAAATCACTTTGAAAGCTGCTGAAGAGATCCATCCATGCCATGGCTTAAGAGTTTTAGTGTAAGATTCTTGAACTGCTTGCTCCATATTCCTCTCTAAATCTTCAACCAGTAGTTGTAACAATGCTAATGTGAAATCCAAGGACCTACAAAGCATGCATTCTAAATACTAAGTTCAATACAGGCCAATTAAAAGTAATACTATTCTAATTAATCTACTTTGTTGATAAATAGGAATTGAAGGCGGATCCAATATTTTAAATTTGATGAGTTCAATCTATAAGTTCAATCCACTGCATTTTTGAAATTATAAAGTTCTTTAAATTTTATTAATTTTTCACATATATATTTATATACGTTGCGCATCAAAAATATTAAGTTCAATTGAAATCATGAAACAAGGCTCCATCCGCCTTTGCGATCCGCACCATCGCAATTTATAGTTTTAGGGTCAAGGGTAAAAGAGGCCACTATGTTTTTTCTTCTTTGTTAGGAGGAAAAAAATCAACTTTGATTATAATTAATTATATAGTAATACCTGGTGAATAGAATGTTAGAAAGAAAGTTAAAGAGCCAATAATAAAGTAAATAAACGTTTAATAATTACCTGGTGAGCCAAAGAACAGCTTTGCTACAGCTAGGACCCTTTCTTTCTTTGCCCTCGTTAACCTCTTTCTTTAATATCTCAACCATATTTGAGTAGAGGGAAGGGTCTGAATCATGGATCTTTTCCAATCTCTAGACATTAAACAAATTGAGCAAATAAACTTAATTTAGCACAGACGGTAATTAAGAGCATTGAGTATACGTCTTGTTTCTTAATTTCTTTAGTGTGCTTTTACTTGTCATCCGGATGTTAATTTTCCAAGAGTTATGTGTACAACAAAAATTAAAGGCATTGGGGAAAGCATCTACTTTATCTAGTCTAGTAAAATAATCGTACAACTTATCTTTTTTTTCCTCCAGGTATAACATCCGAATGTTAATTTCCCAAGAGTTAGTTATCTTGTTTTATTATAAAAAGAAAAACAAATGGAGAGAAAATAGAATAGATGAGGTTAAAAAAAGAAATCAACTCAAGGGCATTCTCGGTGTTATACTGAAGAGCAGTTTATTTCATTTAACAAAATAAAAAAGAATTCCTACAGTAAACTAGATGGGAGAATAACTTGAGTAATCCTTCTAATATCTCAAACCATATAGTATAGGAATATGGCATTGCCAAAAACAATGTTGTCCACTGTATAAGAAACAAACAAGAAGGGAGAAATGGCCTAATTAGAAAATGAAAGAAAAGATGCATTGAACGGCAAGCAATAAATAAAGTGGATAAAAATAATAGTAGAAGCTCGAGATTTAAATCCAAGTAAAAAGTAGAAATGCTATGTTCTTATATGTCTAAACTTTCACAAAAAGCTTAGAAGTTAGAGGAACTAGCTTGAAAAATCCAAATTATAATAGTTCAATGTCCTTTTTTTCTATTTTCGGTCGTTCATTATCAATTAGAAGTCAAAATGAAACCTTTTGGCAGCATAGAGCTTGACGAAGCTAGAGGACCTATCAGTAATAATAATGTATGTGGGGGACCAAAAACCAAATCGTGTGTTTTACACGTACAACATGAAAATGACAGAGCTACACACACAGTAAAAGATAAAAAGAAAAAATAAACAAAGATTATCATCAAGTTAAAAAGTCATCATTTACAAAAGTTTCCATAGAATTTATACCTGGATGTTCTGATATATGTCTTGTCTCAATACTGTCATTGTTGGCCCTATCTTATCTGCAAATCAGTTCACGACAAAATAACCAAATATATTAAAACGCCAAATCAAATAAATTATCCAAATATGTTTTTTTTTTGTGGCGAACAAAGCTAAGAGCTAGCTCTCTGGAAGAAAAACTTCTCAAGAATCAGAACGGAAATTGATTAAAGGAACTGTTTTATACAAATTGGAATAGATAAAAGGAGAAAATTAGAAAGAGGAGGAATATATATATACTAACCAAGAACTTGAAGGACCAAAGTAGAGATAGAGAGAAAAGGCAAGGTAGGAATAGTGGTAATATTATGATCATCAGCTTCAGCTTCTTCAGGTTGTACTTTGAGCAGCTGCAACATGGAAAGTTCTTGAATAGCAGATCGTATTTCAGTTGACTCTATCTCCATATCTCTTTTTCTCTTCATTCCAATACTTAGCTTGCTCTCCTCTCTTTAATTCTTCAATATATTCCTAATTATAAGCTAAACTAGTTATATTTATAAGTATCTGATGACATGACACCGGCCACTTGATTTCAAAACTTGTAAGATAGTGCCAAGAATTGTAAAATATTGCAAAATTAACCAACAGTTTTGGTCATTGTTATCGTCAGATAGATGAGTAAAATATATTCTTTCTTAAGGGTCTGAAAGCTTCTGTCTATTATGATATGTTCTCTCTCTAAACAGGACTGGTTATTGACCTTGAAGTTGTCATTTATCTTATTATTATAATCAATTGGTATTATTGCATTGTTTTGTGTTTAATTACCTCCTTTGAGTATTGGGTAAGATCGCAAGTTTCCAAATGATAATCTCTTTTTTTTTTTGTTTAACAATAAAAGGCACAAGAATCTAGGGGAGAGACATTTGTTGAAATGGAATAAATCAAGCAAGCTCAAATCATAACTCAAGAATTATAAAATTTGTAACTTATAGTAGGTGATAGGGATAACAATCATTATAAATATGGAGTTATCATAGCTTAACTACGAATTAATGCCATTTCAAATAGAATATATCCTAAAACTAGATGACAATCGAGATTGGGTGATTCATGGGATTAGAAAAGTTACCAACTTGGGTTAGTAAAATTTCAACAGTACTTTTACGTTTTATTTCACATAACTCTTTAATTTTTTCTGTCCACTCCAAAACTATAGACACATTTCTATATGTTATGTCCTTAGTGACATATTATTGTAGAAATTATCATGCTACAAACACAAAAAGACCATTAATAATAATAATACATACTAGTACTTTTGATATATCACATATTCTTTTGTTATTCATCAAAAATCTTTCTTTCTTCGTTAATGCTGTCAAATATAATGAAAAGATAAGGACGGAGTAGTTGTGGCAAACGGTCGTGTAGGGTCCGATATGTGCGGGTCAAAAGCGAGAAATATTAAAACGGATAAATTATTTGATCATACTCATATTTAATACGGATAAAAAAACGGGTTAACTGGCGGATAATCTATATTATCCTTGGCTTCTTGAATATGATCACTTTTAGGAGAATTTCTAGTCTTTTAAACTAGAGCAACCCCCAATTTGAGGCTTTACAAATATAAAAGCCCACTAGTTATATATTGATTATCCATTTTCTAAGTGGATAATATGGTTCTTATCCATATTTGACTCGTTTTTAAAAATTTTATCCAACTTATTTTTTAATGGATAATATGAATGGATATCTATTTTCTTAATTTTAACCATTTTGCCACCACTAGGATCGAGTAAACGAAGAGAGGGAGATCGAAATGGGAACAGAGGTCGTATGAGGGTATTATCATCTCCATAAAATTTATTTCCTAATATATATATATATATATATATATATAGTTGAGTTACTACTGGTAAAATTTGCTTTGTATGTCTTCCATCTCATACGAGGGTGTTGTCAGTTTTATTTGATCTAACTGATCTTATAAATTTATTCTTTTAACGATGTTATATTAACCGAAAAAACGGATACTATGTGAATTTAACAAAATTTTCTCATCCTTTTTTAACGTGGAATTCGCATAAGATGTGATCACATACACTTCTTTCAAAGTGTGACAATATCCCACCATATAGTGACTAACACTTTGAACTTAATAAAATGTGTTACTAAGATCTACAACTTAGCTTCCTTGCATAGCATCTCTTATGTGGTTCAATGAGATAATTTCAAACATAATTTAACACAGAGACAAAGATTAAAGTGTGAAATAAAGAATCAACTATATTGTTTCTCCGTAACGTTTGTTTGTGGAACCAACAAATTAAAACAGAAGAGGGTTTTTGGACATGAAGAGTAGACATTTTGAACAAGTTGAGGAAATATTGGTGGATGTTCATGTATATATTTGCTCCGGAAAGTTATGTAAAAGGAGATTTGATTGCAATACATTTCATACGTATTGTAAATAATACTGACGTAAATTAGAAAATAAATTAAAAATATATAAGCTTTGGTACGGAAAAGTTAAATATAATTAGATACTACTAGTCTTAGTGTATGCGTTTTGCGCGCGTACCTAACTCAATAAAAAATTTATTTAACATTTTTCTTTGAGATATAAAATAAAAATATAAGTTCTTGAAAATAATGAATGGTGGTCGTATATAACTAATAAAAAATAAAACTACTCCACGAAAATACTCAATCACCAGTCAAATAATTCAACTTAAAATGCATTTCAAAGAATGACTGAAGTTAGAACGGGAAGTGTGTATTTAGTTTGGAAGTATCATTTTTCAAGTGAGATTAGTATTTAAATAATACTAATTAGCTAGCTCATACCAAATTTCAAGTATTTAATTATAATTATATTTTTATTCGATAACAATTTATTTTCAAATAGTAAAAAGTCGATTAGGTGAAAAATCATCCACAGAAAAAGAAATGATAATTCTTTGTAAATCTCAAAAATTTAAGAATCGCTTTATACTATAAATAATGTCCTTTTAAAAGACATAATTATAGTCAAGAAACTCGATTATATTCAACTAAATTTAATACTATCTAGAGAAGTTAAAAGATCTCATAAATTATCTTGTTGGAATAATTGATAATTTTGAAGTTTGTTATTAATTTATGTTCAATATTCCAAACAATTGTAATTACTAATTTAAAAGCTTTGAAAACTAATATAATATAGAATACTATTTTTAGTGGATTAGTCTTCTATATATTGTAAGTATTCTAATAGAAGAGTTTCAAAGAAATCAGAACGTAAACAAGTTTTAAAGAAATTTAAAGAAACTTCCATATTATCCAAAGCCAACGTACTTCCTCTTTCTTTAATGTTCTTATTCTCTCCTTTATTTATTTTATTTATTATTTATATATAATTTAAGTGTAAAATTTATATAAGGCAAAATATTAATAATTTTAAAGTTTTAAATGTCAGAATATTTAATACAGTTCAAATAAGGAAAAACTTTATTATACAAACTCCTAAATGTTAGAAAATTAATTAAATGACTATTTTTAAATATTAGAAAAATAATCAAATGACTATTTTATTCCGTGTTAGTTCTATTTTTAAAGGGTAAAAAAGACGAACGACATTTCGCTAAAAGTTTTCATGCTTTAAATTTAATATAGTATAGATATAGAGAGTATAACAAACTTTCTTTACACTAAAAAAATACAACTTGATTATTTAAATTGTTTCAAGAGCAATAATTAAGATATTGTTTGACATTTTTAAGGAAATCGACATAATGTACTTCCAGGAATGAATAATGCAATTGAGACTTTACTTTCCAACATTGATCTGATATGAGGTTTATCATGGGGAATTTCATAACTGAATAATTACCAATGCTTATATTATTGCGGGTAGCATCATATGTGTCACGATCCGAAATTCCCACCTTCGGACTGTGATGACGTCTAACATTCCACTTACTAAGGCAAGCCAACGTTAGAATAATATTATCCATTTTTAAAATAATTTTTAAATTTATTAATAACAAAGAACAAATGCGGAAGTAAAGTCTGAAATGTAGTGAATAATCCTTAAAAACAACGGTGTCTAAATACCATTCTAGAATTGGTGTCACAAGTGCACGAGCTTCTAGAATAATACAAATAAAGGTCTGAATAAAATAAGGGTGTCTAGAAACAAACACACAGCGAAAGTAACGTAGACGGGGACTTCAGAACTGCGAACGCCGTGCAGTTATACCTCAAGTCTCCTCTGAGTAGCTGAAATCCGAGCAAGTCTATGGTACGCCGC
>AWOL01S0014147.1:83764-97659 GCA_000715115.1 Nicotiana otophora
TATATATATATATATATATAGAGAGAGAGAGAGAGAGAGAGAGAGACTTTTAAATAAGTCTGTTGCGGCGTGCAATCAAATTCTCCAATATTGACTTTTAATAAGTCCGATGTGGCATGCAACTATCAAGACCCAAACTAACCCTCCGTAAGTTGCCGTGATGGCACCTAGTCTTTACGACTAGGCAAGCCTAATATTACGAAAAATATAAAGAAAACACAACATTTTAAAGATAACCAGCATATTGTGAATAGCCAAGAGTAGTACCACTCGGCATATATAAAATATTTTTCCAAGACCCGGAATATCACTAAGTCACAAGCTGCTATAATCTATATAGCTCTATACAAAAGTCTGAAGATAATAAAGAAAGTCTCTAGGCGAGGGAGTAGAAGGGGACTCCGCAAATCTGTGGACGCAAGCAGAAGTACCTTGAAGTCTCCTAGAATCAGTAGCACGCACTAACCTCAAGGCTGATAGATCGCACTTGAATCTGCACACGAAAATATGTGCAGGAAAGGACATGAGTACACCACAATGGTACCCAGTAAGTGCCAAGCCTAACCTCGGTCGAGTAGTGACGAGGTCAGGTCAAGGCTCTACCGGAGTAAATATAATAAACTAAACAGTAAAAGATATAAGCAAAATTTACGGTAATGCAGTTAAACAAATTCTCGAAAATTTAACAGT
This sequence comes from Nicotiana otophora, assembly GCA_000715115.1. Classification (NCBI taxonomy): domain Eukaryota; kingdom Viridiplantae; phylum Streptophyta; class Magnoliopsida; order Solanales; family Solanaceae; genus Nicotiana; species Nicotiana otophora. The sequence continues at coordinate 84,455 of AWOL01S0014147.1, forward strand.
TAAGGGAGCCCTCGGCTCAGAACAAAGTAAACACAATGGGGAATCTCCCGGGATACCGTCCCGTAGTTCCGAATGAATATGCAGTACAGGGGGATATCCCGGAATACGTCCGTAGTCCCAAAGTAAATATGCAGTGCTGGAGGATCTCCCAGAATATGTCCGTAGTCCCAAAGTAAATATGCAGTGCTGGGGGATCTCCCGGAATACGTCCGAAGTCCCAAAGTAAATATGTAAGATAGGGAGATCTCGCGGAATACGTCTGTAGTCCCAATTTAAATATACAACGCAAGATGAAATGGCAGGTATGGCATTGAGTTATACAGTTTATAATGAAAACAGACAAGAAAAATAGGGATTTAACTAAGCATGACGCACAGAATGACAAATAGGCAGTTAAAACACGCAAGCATGCTATTCTAGTCTAAACTAAATAATTAAGCATATTAGTGCAATTTAATAAGAGGAACAATTTATGATTAAAAAAAGGATAAACGGGTTTTTTGCAATAACAGTCCATGTACGTACTCGTCACCTCACGTACACGGCCCTTACACACCAAATAATATCGAAATATCCTAAGAAAAAAGTCTCCAACACAAGGTTAGGCAAGCCACTTATCCCGAACCACTCAAATCAACTCGATATCACGTTCTTGCCACGAGTATCCGACTCCAAATGGCCCGAATCTATTCAAATAAATTGCATAATGTAAATATTACTACAAGTAACTAATTTAGCTAATTAATTCAAAGCTAAAGCGTGAAATTAGGAAAAACGCCCATAAAAGTCACCCCGGGCCCACGTCTCGGAATCGGGTAAAAATTATACATTATAAACACCCATTCACTCACGAGTTCACTCGAACAAAAATCATTTAAATCTGACGTCAAATTCCCATTCAAATCCTAGATTTTCAATTGGGGAAACGTTTCTCCCATTTCCAAACTTCTATCCTCAATTTCCTTAAATAGACGAGGAAAACAACAATAGATTATTGTATTATGATCAAAATAGAGTTAGAATTCGTTACCCAATAGTTCTCCTTCAAAATCCTTTGAGAAATCGTCTCCCACCGAGCTCCAAATCGAATTTTGTGTTATGAAATTTTAAACCCTCGAAATCCCCTTTTCTGCCTAGCGATTTCCGCATCTTCGCTCATGGGGCCGCATATGCGGTCTCACACCTGCGGAAAAATCAACGCAAGTGCGAAAGTCACTTATTGGGCTGGGTCCGCATCTGCGGCTCCGCTTTTGCGGATGACCAGCTGCACCTGCGAGCCCAGCATGCCTTGTCCATTTCCGCATCTGCGAACTCTCAAGCGCACTTGCGAGTCCGCACCTGTGGACTCCCCTCCGCAGGTGCGAAACACCAGAACCAGCAATGCACCAAATTTTTCTAAGTCCAAATGTTTTCCTATTAAGCATTCGAAACACACCCGAGGCCCCCGGGACCTCAATCAAACGTACAAACCACTCCTAAAATACCATGCAAACTTAGTCGAGTCTTTAAACCACGTCGAACAGCACCAAAATCATGAATTAAGCACGGATTCAAGCCTAAGAATTTAAAATTTTCCAAATTCTACAAACGACGCCGAACCACATCAAATCTAGTCCAAATGACCTCAAAATTTACACACAGGTCACAAATGACACTATGAACCTACAATCACTTTCGACATTCCATTCCGAGCTCGATATCAAAAGTTCCACTATCGGCCGAAATCGCCGAAAAACTAACTTTTGCCAATTCAAGTCTAAATCTACTATAGACCTCTAAAACACATTCCGGACGTGCTCCTAACCCCAAAGTCACTCAACGGAGCTAACGGAGTCGACGGAATTCCATTCCGGATCCGTCTTCATACAGTTCCGACTATGGTCCAAACTTTAAGGCTTAAACTCATAACTAGGGACTAAGTGTCCCAAAACTCCCTGAATTCCATAACCAAATACTCCGGCAAATCCCAAAAGCAGAAACAAATATGGGAAAAAAAGATATTAGGGGATCGGGGCTCATATTGTCAAAACGAGCGGCCTGGTCGTTACATCTTCCCCCTCTTAAAACAATCGTTCGTCCTCGAACGAGTATAAAGACATACCTGAAACTATGAAAAGATGAGAGTACTGGCTGCGCATATCCTGCTCGGTCTCCCAAGTTGCCTCCTCGACCAGCTGACCCCTCCACTAGACCTTTACTGAACCAATATTCTTTGACCTGAGCTTTCTGACCTGCCTGTCCAATATGGCTACTGGATCCTCAACATAAGATAAATCCTTGTTCAACTGGACTGAGCTGAAATCCAATACATGAGCCGGATCACTGTGATACTTTCGGAGCATAGAAACGTGAAATACCGGATGAACTCCTGCTAGGCTGGGAGGCAAGGAAAGCTCATAAGCAACCTCCCCAACTCGTCACAATATCTTAAAAGGACCAATGAACATCGGGCTCATCTTGCCCTTCTTCCCGAACCTCATGACGCCCTTCATAGGCGATACCCGAAGCAAGGCCCGCTCACCAACCATAAATGCCAAGTCACGAACCTTCCGGTCCGCATAACTCTTCTTCCTGGACTGGGCTGTGTGAAGTCTCTCCTGAATCACCTTCACCTTATCCAGGGCATCCTGGTCCAAATCTGTACCCAACAATCGGGCCTCGCCCGGCTCAAACCATCCCACTGGGGACCGGCACCGCCTACCGTACAAAGCCTCATACAGTGCCATCTGAATGCTGGACTGATAAGTGTTGTTGTAAGCAAACTCTACAGGTGGCAAGTATTAGTCCCATGACCCTCTGAACTCCATCACACAGGCACAAAGCATATCCTCAAGAATCTGAATCGTGCGCTCGGACTGCCCGTCCTTCTGAGGGTGAAAGGCTGTGCTCAGCTCCACCCTAGTACCCAACTCCTGCTGTACGACTCTCCAAAACCGGGATGTGAACTGTGTACCTCTATCTGAAATGATGGATATTGGAATACCGTGAAGGCGGACAACCTCTCTGATATAAATCTCAGCCAACCTCTTAGAAGAATAAGTGGTCAACACTGGAATAAAATGAGCTCACTTGGTCAGCCGATCCACGATCACCCAAATAGCATCGAACCTTCTCAAAGTCAGTGGAAGTCCAACTACAAAGTCCATGGTGATCGGTTCCAACTTCCACTCTGGGATCGCTAACTTTGAAGTAATCCACCCGGCCTCTGGTACTCATATTTGACCTGCTGACAGTTAAGATACTTGGCCACAAACCCAACTATATCCTTCGTTATCCTCCTCCACCAGTAGTGCTGGGGGATCTCTCGGAATAAGTTCGTAGTCCCAAAGTAAATATGCAGTGCTGAGGGATCTCCCGGAATACGTCCGTAGTCCCAAAGTAAATATGCAAGACAGGGGGATCTCTCGGAATACGTCTGTAGTCCCAATTTAAATATGCAACGCAAGATGAAATTGCAGGTATGGCATTGAGTTATACAGTTATACTGAACATAAACAAGGAAAATAGGAATTTAACTAAGCATGGCGCACAGAATGTCAAATAGGCAGTTAAAACACGTAAGCATACTTTTCTAGTCTAAACTAAATAATTAAGCATATTAGTGCAATTTAATAAGAGGAACAATTTATGATTAAAAAACGATAAACGGGATTTTTGTAATAACAGCTCGTGTACGTACTCGTCACCTCACGTACACGACGCTCACACACCAAATAATATCGAAATATCCTAAGGAAAAAGTCCCCAACATAAGGTTAGGCAAGCCACTTACCTCGAACCGCTCAAATCAACTCGATATCACATTCTTACCACGAGTATCCAACTCCAAATGGCCCGAATCTATTCAAATAAATTGCATAATGTAAGTATAACTACAAGTAACTAATTTAGCTAATTAATTCGAAGCTAAAGCGAGATATTAAGAAAAACGCCCAAAAAGTCACCCCGGGCCCACGTCTCGGAATCGAGTAAAAATTACAATTTATAAATACTCATTCACTCACGAGTTCACTCAAACAAAAATCATCTAAATTCGACGTCAAATTCCCATTCAAATCTCAAATTTTCAATTGGGAAAACCTTTCCCCCATTTCCAAACTTCTACCCTCAATTTACTTAATTAGTCGAGGAAAACAACAATAGATTATTGTATTATGATCAAAATAGAGTTAGAATGCGTTACCCAATAGTTCTCCTTCAAAATCCCCGAGAAATCGTCTCCCACCGAGCTCCAAATCGCATTTTGTGTTATGAAATTTCAAACTCTCGAAATCCCCTTTTCTGCCCAGCGATTTCCGCATATGCGCTCATGGGGCCGCATCTGCGGTCTCGCACCTGCGAAAAAATCAATGCAGGTGCGGAAATCACTTATTGGGTTGGGTCCGCATCTGCGACCCCTGGGCCGCATCTGCGGACGACCAGCCGCACCTGCGAGCCCAGCATGCCCTGTCCATTTCCTCATCTGCGAATTCTCAAGCGCACCTGCGAGTCTGCACCTGCGGACTCCCCTCCGCAGGTACGAAACACCAGAACCAGCAATGTACCAGATTTTCCTATGTCCAAATTTCTTCCCGTTAAGTATCTTAAATACAACCAAAATCATGAATTAAGCACGGATTCAAGCCTAAGAAATTAAAATCTTTCAAATTCTATAAACGATGCCGAACCACATCAAATCTAGTCCGAATTACCTCAAATTTTACACACAGGTCACAAATGACACTACGAACCTACATCCATTTTTGGAATTCCATTCCGAGCTCGATATCAAAATTTCCACTATCGGCCGAAATCGCCGAAAAACTAACTTTCTCCAATTCTAGCCTAAATCTACTACAGACCTCCAAAACATATTCCGGACGCTCTCCTAACCCCAAAATCACTCAACAGAGCTAACGGAATCGACGGAATTCCATTTCGGATCCGTCTTCACACAGTTCTGACTACAGTCCAAACTCTAAGAATTAAACTCACAACTAGGGACTAAGTGTCCCAAAAATCCCCGAATTCCATAACCAAACACTCCGGCAAATACCAAAAGCGGAAACAAATATGGGGAAAGCAGATATTAGGGGATCAGGGCTCAAATTCTCAAAACGACCGGCCGGGTCGTTACAGCAACACGATCCTTCAATATGGACTTTTTAATAAGTCTGTTGCGGTGTGCAACTCGATCCTCCAATATGAACTTTTTAATAAGTCTGTTGCGGCGTACAACCCAATCCTCCAATATATTCATTTTTATCAATTCTGTTGTGACGTGCAAACCGCCCCTCCAATATATATACATTTACCAATTCAAGGTTATTGCGGCGTACAACCCGCTCCTCCAATATATTTATTTTCCCAATAAATGCGATAATTAATATAAAATTATAAGACAACAAGCAAACAATAATTATGATTTAATTATGAAACAAACAATGATAAATAGTTAGTTATTATGGAAATGTGAGAGAAAATAAGTAGTTTAATATTTATTATGTTAAATGTTAAATAACAATTAAGATACATAGTTCAAATAGCATGTAACAATTAATGCAAGAATTCAAGGAATAATATTTGACAAAGAATGGGAGAGAAACAATTATTATAACAACTAATTCATAATTTAAAAAAATTTATGATTTTTCAAGTAAGTAGGCAAAACAATTAATTTGACGACGTATAGACACTCGTCACCTCGCCTATACATCGTTCACATGCATTTCACATAACAAATAATTTAAGGGTTCTATTCCCTCAAGTCAAGGTTAACCACGTCACTTACTTCACTTCGAAATTAAATTTCAAGTTTCCAATATACCCTTTTCTCGTGAATTAGTGTCTACAATCCTCAAATCTAGTCATAAACAATTCAAATATTCAATACAAATTGTAGGAATTAATTCCATATGAATTTACTAATTTCCGGATTAAAATTCAAAATTCATTTTAAAAATCGATAGTGGGGCCCACATCTCAAATCTCAAAAAAACAAACGAAACCCGAACACCCATTTCGAGACGAGTCCAATCATACAAATATTATCCAATTCCGATGTCAAATGGACCTTCAAATCTACATTTTTTGTTTTTGGAAGATTTTATAAAAATTCCAATTTCTTTCATATAAATCCGAAATAAATGGCCGAGGGTCTTTCGGAAACAGCCTCTCTACTCCTTCGGGGTAGGGGTAAGGTCTGCGTGCACACTACCCTCCCCAGACCCCATTAGTGAGATTTTACTGGGTCGTTGTTGTTGTTGTTGTTGTTGTTGTTGTAAATTCGAAATAAATGATGAATATAGACATGGATTTATGAAATATAATAACTTTTGGTTATAGAACACTTACCCAATTCAAAGTCATGAAAAATCGCTTTGGAATCGCCAAAATTCGAAACTCAAAACTCAAAAATGAGTAAAAATGGATAACTCCCGATTTTTAAGCATTCTGTCCAGCATTTTCGCACTTGCGGACATATTTTCGCATCGGTGAGCTCGTATTTGCGAGAAAAATCTCGCATTTGCGAAGTGAGGCTTCCAGGTGAAATTTCGCAGTTGCGGACATCAATGCCGCACTTGCGACGTCGCAGAAGCGACCAAACGACCGCAAAAGCGCTTCAGCCTTCGCAGAAGCGGTTGCACATTTGCGCCCCATTTCTTCGCAGAAGCGATGCAACTGGCCAGTGCCCAGGTCGCAGAAGCGTGCAGCTTCTCGCAGGTGCGGCTGCGCACCTGCGATCACCATTTCGCAGGTGCGATTACACGAGGTTCTACCAAGAACTTGCTACTTTTAACATGCTCTAAACAATCCGAATTTCGTCTGAAACTGACCTAAGCCCCTCGGGACCTTATCCAAATATCCCAACAAGTCCCGTAACATAATACGGATTTACTCGGGGTCTCAAATCATATCAAATAATATCGAAATTGCAATTCACACCTCGATTCGGACTTTGAGTTTTAAACTTTTCAATTTGCAAATCTTGTGCCAAAACATATTAAATGAATCCGGAATGACTTCAAATTTGGCACACAAGTCTTAAATGACATAACGAAGCTATTCAAATTTTCAGAATCGGATTCTGGCTCCGATATAAAAAAGTCAACCCCTTGGTCAAACTTGAAAATCTTTAGCCTTTAAATTACTAGTTTTCGTTAAATGGTCATAACTTGAGCTAGGGACCTCCAAATTAAATTCTGGGCATACGCCCAAGTCCCGAATCACGATACGGAGCTATCAGAACTATCAAAACATTCATCCGGTTCTATTTGCTTAAAATATTAACCAAAGTTAACTCAGTTGAGTTTTAAGGCTCTATTTCACATTTTAATCCATTTTTCACATAAAAATTTTCCAAAACATTTTACGGACTGCGCACGCAAGTCGAGGAATGATAAATAGTGATTTTTGAGGTCTTAGAACACATAAAATTTAAAGATGACATTTTGGGTCATCACATTCTCCACCTCTAAAACAAACATTCGTCCTCAAATGGATTAAGAAAAAGTACCTGAGCTGGAGAAAAGGTGTGGATATTTACTCAGCATGTCCGACTCGGACTCACATATAGATGCCTCTATCGACTGACCTCTCCATTGCACTCGAATTGAAGGATAACTCTTAGACCTTAACTGTCGGACCTGTCGGGCTAGAATAGCCATCGTCTCCTCCTCGTATGTTAATTTTTTGTCCAATTGGACTGAGCTGAAATCTAACACATGGGACGGATCACCATGATATTTCTGGAGCATAGACACATGGAACGCCGGATGAACCGCTGATAAACTAGGTGGTAATACAAGCATGTAGGCTACTCCACCCACCCTTTCAAGAATTTCAAAGGGTCTGATATACCTAGGGCTCAACTTGCCCTTCCTTCCGAACCTCATTACACCTTTTATAGGTGAAACCTGGAGTAATATTGTTTCTACAACCATGAATGCAATATCACGAACTTTACGGTCGGCATAACTTTTTTGCCTAGACTGAGCTGTGCGAAGTCGATCCTGAATAATCTTGACCATATCCAAGGTATCCTGTACCAAATCGGTACCCAATAACCGAGCCTCTCCCGGTTCAAACCAACCAACTGGCGAACGACATCACCTTCCGTATAATGCCTTATATGGAGCCAATTGAATGCTCGACTGGTAGCTATTATTATAAGCAAACTCCGCAAGTGGCAAGAAATGATCCTAAGAAACTCCAAAGTCTATAACACAAGCGCGAAACATATTTTCCAATACCTGTATAGTGAGCTCTGACTGTCCATCTATCTGTGGATGAAATGTTGTACTCACACTGTACAACCCTCCAGCAATATGAGGTAAACTGCATACCTCGATCTGAAATAATAGACATGGGCACACCGTGAAGGCGGACAATCTCACAAATGTAAATTTTAGCTAACCTCTCTGAAGAATAGTTAACTGCCACTGGAATGAAATGTGCTGACTTGGTCAACCTGTCCATAATGACCCAAACTGCGTCAAATTTGCTTTGAGTCCATGGGAGCCCAACAACAAAATCCATAGTGATACGCTCCCATTTCTCCTCAGGAATTTCTAACTTCTGAAGCAAACCACCAGGTCTCTGATGCTCGTACTTAACTTGTTGACAATTCAGACACCGAGCTACATTTGCAACTAAATCCTTTTTCATTCTCCTCAACCAATAATGTTGCCGCAAATCTTGATACATTTTGGCGGTACCTAGATGAATAGAGTATCTAGAACTGTGTGCCTCTTCAAGAATTAATTCACGAAGCCCATCCATATTAGGCACACAAATATGACCCTACATTCGCAGAACTCCATCTTCCCCTACAGTAACCTATTTAGCATCACTGTGTCGCACCGTGTCCTTAAGGACAAGTAAATGAGGATCATCATACTGCCTCTCTCTGATATGCTCATATAAAGAAGACCGAGCGACTGTGCAAGCCAAAACCTGACTACGTTCCAAAATATCTAACCTCACGAACTGATTAGCCAAAGTCTGAAGATCTGCAGCTAATGGCCTCTCACAAACCGGAATATACGCAAGACTACCCATTCTCATAGCCTTTCTACTCAAAGCATCGGCCACTACATTGGCCTTTCCAGGGTGATAAATAATTGTGATATCATAGTCTTTCAACAACTCCAACCATCTTTTCTGCCTCAGATTAAGATCCTTTTGTTTGAACAGATACTGAAGGCTACGATGATCAGTTAATACCTCACACGAGACACCGTAGAGGTAATGCCTCCAAATCTTTGGCGCATGAACAATGGCTGCCAATTCTAAGTCATGAACATGATAATTCTTCTCATGAAATTTCAACTGCCGCGACGCATATGAAATTACCTTGCTATCTTGCATTAATACTGCACCAAGCCCAATGTGAGATGTGTCACAATATACCATATACGATCCTGAACATGTGGGTAATACTAACACTGGCACCGAGTCAAAGCAGTTTTGAGCTTCTGAAAGCTCAACTCACACTCGTATGACCATTTGAATGGGACACGCTTCTGGGTTAGTCTGGTCAATATGCTTGCTATAGATGAAAACCCTTCCACAAACCGATGATAATAACCTGCCAAACCCAAGAAACTCTGGATCTCTGTAAATGAAGTAGGTCTAGGCCAATTCTGAACAGCCTCTATCTTCTTAGGATCCACCTTTATGCCTTCTGCCGATACAACATGCCCCAAAAAGGCAACCGAGTCTAACCAAAACTCATATTTTGAAAATTTGGCATATAACTGATTATTCTTCAAAGTATGAAGCACACTCCGAAGATACTGCTCATGCTCCTCTCGACTACTGGAGTAAAGCAAGATATCATCAATGAATACAACCACAAAAGAATCCAAATAGGGCTTGAACACCCGATTCATCAAATCCATAAATACTGCTGGGGCATTTGTCAACCCAAATGACATCACTAGGAATTCGTAATGCTCATACCGAGTCCGAAAAACTGTCTTAGGGATATCAGATGCCCTAATCTTCAACTGATGGTAACCAGACCTCAAGTCAATCTTCGAAAATACCTTGGCACCCCTAAGCTGATCAAATAAGTCATCAATTCTTGGCAACAGATATTTGTTTTTGATAGTGGCCTTGTTCAACTGCCGATAATTTATGCATATCCGTATAGAACCATCTTTCTTCTTTACAAATAATATTGGTGCACCCCAGGGCGAGATACCGGGTCTAGTAAATCCCCGATCAAGTAAGTTTTTTAACTGCTATTTCAATTCCTTCAACTCCGGTGAGGCCATACGGTATGGTGGAATAGAAATGGGCTGAGTGCGCGGAGCCAAATCAATACAGAAGTCAATATCTCTGTCGAGTGGCATCCCCAGCAGATCTGCAGGAAATACTTCTGGAAATTCATGAACAACTGGTACTAAGTCCATAGAAGGAATATCCGCACTGGGATTGCGAATATAAGCCAAATAGGCTAGACACCCTTTCTCTACCATACGCCGAGCTTTCATATAAGAAATAACCATGCTGGCAGAATGACCAAGAATTACTTTCCACTCTAACCGAGGTAACCCCAGCATGGCTAGAGTCACTGTCTTGGCATGACAATCCAATATAGCATGATAAGGTAACAACCAATCCATACCCAAGATGACATCAAAATCTACTATATCAAGAAGTAGAAGATCCACACTAGTCTCAAGCCTACCAATAGTAACCACACATGAATGATAGACATGATCTACTACTACAGAGTCTCCCACCGGTGTAGATAGACACATAGAAGCACTCATAGAATCACAAGGCACAACCAAATATGAAGCAAAATAGGAGGACACATAGGAATAAGTAGATCCTGGATCAAATAGAACTGAAGCATCTCTATGGCAAACTGGAATAATACCTGTGATCACAGCATCAGATGAATCGGCCTCAGGCCTAGCTGGAAAAGCATAAAATCGGGGCTGAGCCCCACCACTCTAAACTGCATCTCTAGTACGACCTCTAACTGGATGGCCTCCACCTCTAACGGTCTGTCCTCCACCTCTGATGGCCTGACCTCCACCTCTAATGGCCTGACCTCTACCTCTGGCTGCCTGACCCCTACCTCTAACTGGTTGAGCAGGTGGTGAGGCAACTAGTGCCGGTTTGATGGCACGAGAATCCTGTCGAGATCTGTTACTTGCCAATCTAGGGCAATACCTCCTGATATGACCAATGTTCCGGCACTCATAACACCCATCCTGATATCGTGGCTGCTGAAGCTGAAGTTGACCCAGATGGGCCGGTTAACCTCTGTAGTAGCTCTGGAGTGGTGGTGTACTGATAGGACCTGAAAGTGTACTAAATGTTGGTTGCCCATAGTAAGTCATAATAGGACCGTGACTCCCTGAAGCACTGTGAGATACATGATGTGCTGAATGAAACGGTTTAGGAGGATGACCCCTACCAAAATTACCCCTGCCTCCAGATGAGGCACCACTAAAATCACCGAACTGACGAGGCCTCTTATTAGACCTCTGCCCTCTCTCTTATGCAAGAATTATCTCGATACTCCTCGTGCCATTAGCAGCCACCTGAAAAGAAATCTCACTTCCGGTCTCCTTGGCCATCTGAAGCCTGATAGGGTGAGTGAGTCCCTCAATAAACCTCCTCACTCTCTCTCTCTCTCTCTCTCAATAGGTAGTAAAATGATAGCATGGCGGGCCAAATCCACAAAACGGGACTCATACTGAGTAACAGTCATACTGCCATGCTGTAGATGCTCAAATTGGTTGCGGAATTCCTCTCTCAGTGTGATAGGAAGGAACTTCTCCAGGAATAGCTGAGAGAATTGCTCTCAGGTAAGTGCANCAAACACACAGCTAAAGTAAAGTAGATGAGGACTTTAGAACTGTGAACGGCGTGCAGTTATACCTCAGGTCTCCTCTGAGTAGCTGAAATCCGAGCAAGTCTATGGTACGCCGCTGGGACCAACTCCGNTCTCTCTCTCAATAGGTAGTAAAATGATAGCATGGCGGGCCAAATCCACAAAACGGGACTCATACTGAGTAACAGTCATACTGCCATGCTGTAGATGCTCAAATTGGTTGCGGAATTCCTCTCTCAGTGTGATAGGAAGGAACTTCTCCAGGAATAGCTGAGAGAATTGCTCTCAGGTAAGTGCAAGCGATCCAACTGGTCTGGTCAATGTATAATCTCTCCACCACCTCTTGACAGAACCCGTCATATGAAATACAGCAAAATCAACCCTATTGGTCTTAACTATACCCATGTTTCGCAGCACCTCGTGGCAGCATTCAAGATAATCCTGTAGGTTCTCAGAAGGCGTACCACTGAAGTGAACTCGAAAGATCTTAGTAAACTTATCCAGTCTCAATAAGGCCTCAAAAGACATGGCGGGCCTATCACCGGTGTGAGCCGCAACAACTGGCTGAACTACTCCAACTGGGAGGGCTGCTGGAGCCTGATTCTAGGGAGCCATCTGCTCCGGAATGAGAGTAGTGGGAGTTTGTGCTCCTCCCCCAGCCTGTGAGACGGCTGGTGCCATTGAAAATGTACCATTCTGGGCCACGCCTCCATAAGACTCACCAAATGGACCAGAGCGTCCTGAAGTACTGGAGTGGCTATGAATCCTTCTGGGACTTGAACTGGTCCAACTGGTACATTCTGAACTGGAACCTCCTCCTGAAGGTTCACCTGAGTAACTACAACAGGTGCATCTACTCGAGCTCTGGACCGAGCTCTGCCTTGGCCTCTAGTACGACCTCGGCCTCGACCTCTACCCCTGGCCATAGTTGCCACCGGGGGTTCTGGTCCCTGTTCATCGGTAGAGGTATTACGTGTTCTCACCATCTGCAAGAGAATAAGAGTAGAATGGTTCAATCATCGATGATAGAATAAAATCGCACGACAGAATAAGAAAGAAGTGATATTGTTCCTAAACTTCATAGCCTCTGAGAGATAAGTACAGACATCTCCGTACCGATCCTTCAGACTCTACTAAGCTTGCTCGTGACTCGTGAGACCTATGTAACCTAGTGCTTTGATACCAACTGTCACGAACCGAAATTCCCACCTTCGAACCGTGATGACGCCTAACATTTCACTTGCTCGGCAAGCCAACATTAAAAATAATATTATCTATTTTTAAAATAATTTTTAAATTTATTAATAACAAAGAACAAATGCGGAAGTAAAGTCTGAAATATAGTGAATAATCCTTAAAAACAACGGTG
>AWOL01S0014147.1:118242-138591 GCA_000715115.1 Nicotiana otophora
GGGGGGGGGGGGGGGGAGGGGTTGTTTTGAAGTGTTTTTCGGTGGTTTAAGGGTGGCCTTGGAGCTGATTTTCGTGTGAGTTGAGTTGGGTTTCGCCAGAGTTTTGGTAGCGGAAAAAAAATAATTTTTGTGAAGTTCTTCGTTACTTTGTGAGCTGGTTTTTAAGTGTAGTTGCAGCTGTTTCGGGCTCTTTTGGAGGTTGTTTTCGGACTGAGAAGTGGGCTGGTTTAGGGGTAGATTTCCAACTCGTTTTTGGGGCTTTGTTGCTGGAAGTGACCAGCTTTTATGGGGTTAAAGGCTGGTCAAGTTTAGTGGTTATGTGGAGCTGGTTTTATGGGCAAGAGGGGGTTGGTTTACAAGCTAGAACTGGCAGCGTTTTGGACCATTTTCGCCACTGTTTTTTCAGCCCCTTTTTGAGCTATTTTGAGGGAGTTTTGTGGGTGGATTTACAGCTCGTTTTTTGCTGGTTTTTTCCCTCTTCATTGCTGATTTTTGCAGCAATTATATAGAGGGTTTTGTTGGTCTTTAGGGTGGAGATGAAGCTCATTTCTTTTGTGAGTGCCATGTGTGTTTGTGGAGGGATAATGTGGGGGGAAGTACTTGTGCGAGTTGTTAAAGAGGAAGAGTGGAGTGTGAGTTGTTAAAGAGGAAGAGTGGGAGTTGTGAGGGAATAATTGTGTTGGTAGTAAGGTGTGTGTCAAGTGACGTGAGGGAGTTGGGAAAAATTCAAGCATGGTCAAAAATTAGGTGCTCACATGCATTTTGGTGCCAAAATTAAAAATATGAGTTAATATATGTTTGATTATGATGACGTCCCACAACACACCTCTATAGGAGATATGATACGGTCCTATGCAATAATAATTATCCAATTATGAGTTGGGATCAAATCCACTAGGAGTTATGCGGAGTGTTAGGAGTATATATTTGAAGCAAGTAAATGGGTTATCTAAGATTGCACTTCCACAACAAGGTTTTATTTTCTATTACTACTGTTACTCTAATGAATGTAAGCTAAAGAAAATAGATTATAGATAAATATTTTTGAGGTTTTTTCAATTGGATTAAAGGCCTAGGGCTGTGACCATAACCTAGGTGTTTGCCTAATGAGATAAAGTTGTTTATACTTATTTTGTTGATTGGGGTATATTATAGCTCTTAATTCCATGTTACCCATTCAATACCTCTCGGTTAGAGAGTGATTTTACCCAATTTGGCTTTTTCAAGTCCAAATGGGTATCAACTAAAACAGTTGATAACAGCTCAAGTCGGGTTCTTACTATCTCTAGTTTGAACCCTTTAATTAGGTTAATCAATCTCTCAATTAATCCAATTCCTTGTTAGCTAAGTTATCTTAGACTAAGTCCCTCTTTCTCAAGTAGAGACCAAGTCAAATAGGAATGAATTAATGTTTGCAACCATTAATTCTAAAATTGAAGCATGACCTAAGCTAAATAATCAAACCCAATCATAAACAAGCATAAAATTAATCACCCATAAGGTTTACACACTAGGGTTGCCCTAGTAAAAATCTAGCTACTCATAAAGTGATTTGAAGAAAATAAAGATAAAAAACTAATTAAACTTATAATGGAAGATTAAAATGATGAAATCTATTGTTAAAATACTTAAATAAGCTAAAGTTTCCTAAAATAGCAAAGAGAAACGGCTACAACAGCTTTGTACATTCAAACTTGACCTAATTTTGTGAAACTCGTCTATTTATACATGGTCAAAAATCGCGAACAAAAATACCCCTCGGGATATTTTGTGGCCGCACAATTTCATGTGCGGTTCGCAGATTTCTTCATTTGGCAGGAAGGAGGTTTCTGCGGCCACACATTTCTGGACTGCGACCGCGAGGCAAACTTCTGCGGCTGCACAATTCTTGTACGGTTCGTTATTCACAAAGGCTCCTGGACTTGGGCTTCTTGTATATTCTCTGAACTTTGCATCTTTGTAAGTAGAAGCCTGGTTCTGCGGCCGCACAATTCATATGTGGTCCGCACATCGCTGAAAGTTCTGAGGAATTTTGCTTCTTGGTTTGCGGCTGCAAATGGAATTCTGCGGTCCGCACATTTGTGATTCTGCGCCCTTTATTGTCTTGTGCTTTGAAAAACTCCTTTTTGAGTCGGATTTTCATTTTGATAGACCAAACTTCCAGCATTCCTATAATTTGCACAATTTCATTAATTCGGGAACAAAATTCAATACTTTCGGACTAAAACAGAAGCTAAAAGGTGCTAATAAGCAGTCAGAATCTCCACTTATCAGATCACATATAAGTAATATACTAAGGAAAATTTTATAAAGAAATACCAATACCAGTCGATGGGCTTCAAAACTAATTAAACCTCCGGTATGCAACAATCCATCCTTACTGGAGACTTTGTTTTCTTTTCCTTTTTCACTCTTCTGCTTCCATTCATCGGTATTCCACTTCTCTAAAAGTTGAAGTCATACATCTTCCTGCAACCAATTGGGCTTGTTGCCATCTTTCTGAGCAACAAAATGACTATCTTTAATCCTTTTCTGAGCTCTCTTCTCGAAATTAGTATTCACCTAAATTTCATGTTGAGGCTGCTATACACACTTAGTCTGCAATTAAAACAAAAGTTAGACGAACACAATAAGTATTATTGTAATTTTATTTGTTCGTACCTTAAATTGATGCCACATATTCACTCTGATTTGGTATGGTATCTCTCTCCAGGAATTTCACGGCTCGTGAAAAAATGGCTTCGTAGATTCCACATCCAAATGTGTGACCCGGTAAGATGGCAAAAACTTGCATAACATTTAACATGTAAAATAAACCTTCATTAAATTGAATATATGTAGAACTTTATTCAAACAATTAAAAATAACTAATAACTTAACCGTCCTCATGGGTACGAAAAACTTAAATAAATATTCCCGGATTTTTGTAGCAAAACTTTGCGACTAACATTGTCGGAATATGGTCGAAATATTATAAAAACAATATTTAACATTATTTTTTTTGATTTTCCGACCGAAATCGTCGGAAATTGCCGACTACAATTTTCAGTGGGAAAATTTCGGTCGGAATGCTCTCATTTTCTCGTAGTGTCATTTCTTTTTATGTTTCTTTTTGTTAATCACAGATCCTCACAGTGGATACACATGCCCTCATTATCTTTAATTCAAAATTACTAGGTGAC
Source organism: Nicotiana otophora (assembly GCA_000715115.1). Classification (NCBI taxonomy): domain Eukaryota; kingdom Viridiplantae; phylum Streptophyta; class Magnoliopsida; order Solanales; family Solanaceae; genus Nicotiana; species Nicotiana otophora. The sequence continues at coordinate 121,425 of AWOL01S0014147.1, forward strand.
TAGGTGACAATTTTTAATTTTATTTTATGTGTGTAACAAATGTGACAAGGTGGGTTGCTCTGATGGTAAGCACCCTCCACTTCCAATCAAGAAGTTGTGAGTTCGAGTCACCCCAAGAGCAAGGTGGGGAGTTCTTGGAGGGAAGGATGCCGAGGATCATTTGGAAACAGCCTCTCTACCCCAGGGTAGGGGTAAGGTCTGCGTACACACTACCCTTCCCATACCCCACTAGTGGGATTATACTGGGTTGTTGTTGTGTAACAAATGTGCACCCAATCTACACAAACAAGACGTGGTTGTACTGCAGAAGAAGCCGACAGCAAGTCGATGAAACTTTTGAAACAAAGTTTAGTGTTTGGATTGGCTTAAAAGTTGGTCAAACCAGCTTAAAAGTACTTTTGGGCTTTATTTGAGTGTTTGAATAGATTATAAAAGTGCTTTTAAGCCAAATACTTTAAAGCTAAAACACCCAAAACAAGTCAAAAACAATAAGGTGGGGTTGCCCAACTTATTACTTTTTGACTTATAAGTCCATTATATTTGACCAAATAATTTACCTTATTATCCCTTTTACTTTTTCTAAACCCAAAAATATCCTTCCCTTACTAATTAAATTCTGTGTCATCTAATGGCCGTTTTCAAGCTTTCTTCTGCCATTTCCCAAAATTTTATCAATTTCTTTGAAGTTGTAAACGTAAAGCCAACTGTAGCTTTGTAAATATTTGATACATTATAATATTTTGTATACATTGTTTTGTTTTAACTTTTTTTTTTGGTTCCATAACATTTTAAAAAAATGCTGTTGAATCCTTTATTTTTTTAAATTGATGAAACTATATTCTAAATCAAATTTTTCAATGAGTCTACATGTTAACCTAGAATTTGAAGCTATGAGCGGAAAAAATATTTTTTTGTGAAATAATAGATTATTGCATGTTATTTAAATAAATAATTCATATTTAGGCAATCAATTTAAATTGAAAGTGAACTAAATTATAAATTTTTTGTATATGTATTAATTTAGAATAAAATATTATCGTAATCATCTTCTTTATGGTGTTAACAACTTTAAGGATATTTCAGTCATTTTAACAAAAATAAGTGCTTACCAGCACTTATTTACCAAACACTTCAATAACTTTTTTTCAGCTTCAACACTTTTATCCAAACATTTAACTGCTTATTTATAAAACAAGTTTCAGCACTTATGCTTAAAAACTACTTTTTTTTAAGTCAATCCAAACGGGCTCTTAATCTGCTGAGCCACTTATCTAGTCAAAGTTTCCCTTTTCTCTCCGTTAGCAGAACCTAAAGGAGCCAGTTTTTTTTTTTATTGCATTAGACTTTTGCCAGTTTCTTCAGTATTTGCAAATGGTACAAATACTAAAATAACAACAATAATAAATTTAGTATAATTTCAGGCGTGAAAATATACTAATAGTAATTTGGTAGAAAAAAATAGTGAACTACCACGGAGCACATATGCTTCTACTAAGTCCAAGTCTGTTGTTTTGCCGTGTCTGATCCCGGATACATCGTTCATTCCTTCCGAGTTCCGATACGAGGGATCCTTCGGCCTTGCTTGTAGTTGCTTCGGATCATGCTTCCCTCTCGTTTTCTTATTGGAAAATCGGAAAAAGAATTGCCCCCGATTTTACCCGTACACAGATTTAAGCTAATTTTTTAGATTAAATAACCTTTCAATATTAAACACTTTAATCCCTTTAATAAATTAATTCAATATGAATTTAAATTAATCGGACCAAATTATTTGAATACCGTTGATCAAGGTGGAAACCCTCCAGAATCCAGATTCCCTTTGCTTGATTTTTCTGGTCATGCTTAGTATGAAAGTTCTTCTCCCTTTTTTCTCAATGAGTTGAGTCTTTTTATTTGGTGCTCCTGAAGACAAACAGTTATTATATTGATCATTTGTGTTAGTTTCAAATATTTTTTTAAAACATAATTCAGAGTGTTTATACGCATCATTCTATTGGCATCAAGAATTTCAATCTCCATTGACCTTATAGCGAAACTCGGAGAAGAACTAAAACTTCAAAAATATGAGAAAACCCACAATGTGAATAAAATAGAATCTTTGTTATGTAAAAATTATTATTCGAATTTGAGAGCTGAGATTTGTTATTTCCTTAACCATTATTATCAGGAAAATGGTAATAATTTCATATAATTTTTATTTTTAGCATTTTAATTAAATAAACTTGATCAAATTAAAACTACCATTTTAAAATGTCATTTTAAGTTTTATTTTTCAGAAATTTTCTACCAATTTACACGGCCAATTTTGGCAAATAAGCAGAATCCATTTAATCAGTGGAAAAAAAGAAAGAGAAAAAAGGACGTTGAGTAAGAATATTCAGTACACAAACAGAAAGCCCCTTTAATTTGTTGTTGGTAATATACGCAAGATTAATGCAATTAGTGCAAAAAAGGGTTGCAAGAAATATCAATGAAATGAAATAAAAATCTCTACACGCCCCCTTCTCAAAATGTCTAAATATTGAAAATTTAGAAATCAAAAGTACGTCAATTCTATTTTAGAAGAAGTATTTTTATCGGTTGGCTACAATATGGAAGCTTTGACAAGTGTGGTTATCGCTATTAGTTGGCAAAACTATAGAGAAGCTTTGGCAAGTAAAAATTCGACAATTAGTACGTAAACATGGCGACAAAAAGAATTGTTGATAGTTAAAAGGAGTAAGACAAGGAATAAGACATGCAATGATTGGTTAGGAAGTGATCCACTTTTTTCCCAAGCACGAACTATTGGCTGATTTATATATCATATTTTTAAAATTAATTAAAGAAGTAATATTTCCTGATTGTGAAAAGGGGGTCACCATTAAAAAAATTCAATTATAATATGTAGGTAATAAATTAAAAATATTTTTATACTTAATTAGAGGTCGAATTAGTACGTTTCCTTGTTATCCCAACTTGTTGGCACGAAGCCAATCTAGTCTAGTCCTAGAACGAAAAACAAAGAAAAGTTCACCCTACCTATACTATAAACAAAAACAGGTGTAATATATACCAAGTGGATGGAACAAAGTTGTATTATCGTATTTTGGCTTTTCTATCTGAAGGCTCTTCCGCAGTTGATGGAACCTTAATAAATTAAAACTCCCACTAGCCATAAATACTCACTTATTTGGTTCCCTTATAATATAATACTCACTTATTGAGGTTGTTATGTTATGCTGTTCTTATCAATGGGGTAATCAAGTGGGACCCACAAACAGATACCAACTTCCCCGAATAAGATCTGGATGAAAGGTGACTACATGAACATTGTTAATGACATGAATGATTTGTCATTTTTTCACTTTTAAACAATGAATAGAAAATAACTTAACTTTTGTACTCAGCCAACATGAATTTAGATTAATTGTATTAATCAATTTCGACTATCAAATAAATAAAAAAGAACTCCTTTATTTCTCTCTCCTCATGCTTAGTTTGAATCTTTTTTTTTAATGAATTTGTTACCCTCAAAATTGAGTAACAATTAAATTTATATTGTGATTTTAAGGATATGTGATTTAAATCAGCACCAATTGATAAACAACGAATTAAATAGATAAATTGGACAGTAAAATAAATCAAACCGGTCTGCAACCAATGCCTCGACCTTGATTCGAGATAGTCTCGATGTTAGTTAATAAGAACAGCAGATGATGGAACAAGCAGTGATGAACAGTAAGTAAGACAAAGAAAGCAGCGTATATGTATATTTTATCAGTGGATCATGATACCCTACAAAATGATTGGAACTTCTCTTTATATAGTATAGGAAACCTTGTTATGATATGTCTCTCATTACAGAAGGAAATCGTATAAACAACTAGTTAACCGCTTCTGATTTGGTCCGTTCCGAAATTCACGCCATGATCCTCGACCAATCATGGATATTCGTCCCGAGATTCACGCCGTGATCTTCGCCCGGTTGCTGATATCTCACTATCCGTTATTATGCTCCCTTCGAAGTCGGTCATACTTGATCTCGATTGTTGTTGGCCTCGGTCTCAATGTACACTTCGATCTCTAGTCTTGATGTCTCATCTTCGAGCTTATGTATGATTTATTACGAGGCTACCTCCGATGTAACTCTGTTGTCTCGATCAAACAGCCCGATTTTGACGTATACAGATAGTCCCATTGTTTCTTGGAGTGTAACGAGAAAAAACGAACTGAACCTTTGATTTAGTACCTCGATCAATTATGATGTCAACATCGTGACGTAAGCGACAAAAGCGATTGAAGCGTCGCGTCTGCGAATTTCCCAAGGTCATTAATTAACGCCAGTTGATGGTCGGCCACTAGTGTTTTCAAACCGCCAAAGTGGCTATTATAAATAGACCACCTTCATAATCTTTTCAAACTTTACTTTCAAACTTCATCTAATCTTCAAAAGTTCTTCTATTCTCTTCAAATCCATCAACTTTGTCGGTTTTTGTTTGCCCTCTCTTATTAAAACGCAAATTTCGCCTTTTCCTTCCTTAAACCTCATATAGCAATGGCAAAAACATCAAAGACCGTTCCTCAAGAAGAAAAGGCCTCCTCGTCGCGGCCGGCCGGTGGCAAAACACCGGTGAAGCCACGTATCGAAGAGTGTATCCCCGGTCCATGTGAACTTACTTTCGACTTTAAAGTCGAAAAACCCTCTTCGGTTCCTGGCCGATACGAGCCCATGTCTAGATACATCTGTTCGATATCAGAAGGCGATCTCGAGCAGGTGAAAAAAGACTGTCGCTGGGAGAATAAAGAGGTGGTGATTCCTACCCCCGAAGAGGACATCACTACTCATGTGAAAGGGTGTTTAAGTGTGTATACTTACCCTTTCACACTGGGTTCCGTCGATCCCTTCATAATCGACTTCTGCTGCTAATACCGGGTAACCCTAGGCCAGATCTACCCCTCTTTTTGGTGCATTGTCATTTTGCTCAGATTTTTCTCGAGCAAGAACGAGGGGTTGTCTTTCACCCTCGATCATCTCATTAGGCTATACAGCCCTCATCTTTATCGGGGCGGACTGATAAGGCTTCAGCTCCGAGCCACGAAGGTGCTATTCTCGAGCATAGATGAGGACAAGGACCGAGGATGGATGTGCCGGTTTGTCCTAGTCAGGACCTCCGATTTAATCCCCGCCGAGAAGATACCATTCCCCGAAGAATGGAACATGAAGCGTAAGTAGAACTTCACCGATAACGTTTGATTACTTGTTGTGTTTCCTTTCCCTCTTCTCATCTATATTCTTTTTTATGGTGCAGTTTCCCCTTCGTTTCCTAGGTGCAGTCCCGGACCTTGCAGGTTGGGTTCGACAACTGGTTTCAACCTCTTTGTATGCTGAGCGCTCGTGGCGTGATTTGGCCAAGGGTTGATGGGAGGCCAAAATTCATGGTAAGTTCCTGATCACGCCCATCTCTAGTCCTCAAAAGGATAAGCGGTCGCTGCAAATATAATCCGGTCTAAGAGTTCGGAGTCGAATCCCACAGAGAACTAAGGCTTAGCTATAATTGTTCAATATTGCTAAAAAACACAAGTCCAAACAACTTTCTAATTATAAAGATTATAATATTTATTTTTATCTAATTGACTAACAAATACTAAAAAGCAGTACAACTATCAATTAACAAGGATAAAGATTGAAGACAAGACTAAGGAGGTCTAGAGTTATGCTTTTTCTAACTTTCGGAATCCATCCCGCTGTGTCTTTTATAATTTCGCCTAAGTATTCTCTACCGATCGTGAGTACTTTAGTTGTCGTAATTCTCTCTTGAATAATTACCGCAATTTACTAGATATATTCTCTCGAACTACACTAGCTGGCACTTACTTCACCGCTCACTACGATCGCACCAAGGTTTCGTTATCTCTAATCCCGCCTTTGAACCCTCCGTATTGATCTCTCACATACGTTAGGAGTGATGTTGTTCAACAACTACTTAAATATATACTCTCTCTCTCGAGCAGTACACACTAAATAAGCCAATTGATGGCCTTTCAATCAACAACAACAAACACATAGTTGAACAAGTACAGAAATCCAACGGCTCAATTATATTAAAACATAACACGAATTCATCCTTCAAAAGGTTCCATCAAAATACTAGATAACAAATTAGCTATTCATAATAATATGCATAACTACAATACTAGAATTCATAACCAATAATGGAAATAGGAAGAAGGAAGTGAGAAACTTGTAGAAGAATTCTCCGCCTTGCTCCTAGTGTGTTCTTGCCTCCTTAGGTCGAATCCCCAGTCTCCTTAGGTCTAAATTATGTCAAAAGTATGCCAAAGGTCCTCAAAATACCGTTTTTCCGTGTATATATACCAAGTAGGGTCATGCCCAAATAATTATACCTTCTCCTACACGAAAAAAGACACTTTTCCAGGACAGGACGTCCGCGGCCGCAGATTTGGCCGCGGATTTTACCCAGTGTTCTGCCTCACATCCGCGGCCGTGGATTCGACCACATTTTTTATCCTGTTCTGTTTGGAATTCAGAAAATCATTAAACATTGTAGCCCTTTGAATTAGCTTTCCAACCATATATTGTGGAGCTCAATTGGAGTTCTGAGCTAAAGGTTATGTGCTTTTTACTAGAAAGTGCGCAATATGCCTACTCGATTCTTCGTCTGTTCTTAACTATCAAATTTGATCCCCGAACACGATCCCGGCTTAATTCCTTAGGTTTTTACTCAGACCTCAAAGCTCCAAATTACTTGAATCCATTCCCTAACATCTACATAGCTCGGAATCACTCCTACAAGGCATAAAATACACAATTAGTGCAAAACACTAGCGATTAAAGCTCAAACTCAATTAAAGTACAGTAAATTAGAGTGTAATAACCGACTAAAATACGCAATTATAGCCTATCATCAGTTTTCTTGTCCGTGTTTGATGCTTTCGTGTGAAATACTTCCTTTTAACTTGATTTCTTCTCATACAGGTCTTGGAGATAATGTCGTCATGAGGCCGCCTCCCCTCGGGGAAGGGGAGGCCCCGAAGCTGACCAAAGACAAGAAAAGGAGAAGGGCCTTGACTCCAGATGTGAGCACGTGATTTTTACCCGACGGAAAATACTCCTACAAATTCAAAATAGGTTTTTCTAATTATTCTAATTTTTATAGAAGTTTTAGGAATTTCTTGTTAATTGTTGCTTGCATTTAGTTGCATATTTAACATTTTAAAATCATAAGAAAAAACACCAAAAATGTCTAAAATATTTCATGCATAGCATTTTAGGTCTTAATTACATTTAGGATTTAATTACATAAGTTAATTGCCTTATTAAACAAAAAATCAAAAATATTGGACATTTTTACATTTTTAGTTTTCAGTTGTAAATTAGTAATTTCCTTTCATTAGTCTTAAGTTAATAAATTATTTTTATTTTAGAAGTAGATAATTAATTCAATTCTACTAATTAGATTATTTTTAGAACTTAACTTAGGTTTTTAATCAATTTTATTAGGATTTAAAAAATTCAAGGAAAAGAAAATGTGAAAGGCTGTGTTTATTTCTGAATTGGGCCAAAACCTTAGCGTTGGCCCAATTTCCCTTTAAACCCAACTTGCCCCAAGCCTAGTCCGTTCCATCCCTCACTTAACCCAAAACGACGTCGTTTAATAATGCCAATCCCAGCCATTCAACCCATCTCATCCAACGGTTCACAACTCCCTCTCTAATCCCTCATATCTGTCGGAGACCGCCCCCAAACCCCTCAGACCCCTCTCACTTCTCCATCTCTCTCACTCAATGAGACCCTAGCCNATTTATTTCAAGTTAAAGTCAGTCATCAGGCGTCCACCTGGAGAACGAGAGATTCATTTCAAGTTAAAGTTAGTCATCAGGCGCCCACCTGGAGAATGAGGAAATGTATTTCAAGTATTAAGTCATTGGTAGGCGCCCACCTGAAGAATGAGGGAATTCATTTCAAATTAAAGTTATTAATATGCCCCCACCTGGAGAATGCGGGAATTTATTTCAAGTTCAAGTCAGTAGCAGGAGCCCGCCCGAAGAATATGGTCAATTAAAGTTAAGAAGTAGCAGAAGCTCGCCTCAAGAATGCGAGTCAACAGTTCAAGATGCACAACAAGACTGTAGAAGATTCAAGATCAAGCTTCAGAAAACTTATAGATAGGAATCTTGTAACTCATAGCTAATAGGCTTGTTTAGTTTCTTTTCATTTTGATTTTGGTATAATAAGGAGCTCAACAAGCAGTAACAGCAGCAACAATAGTGAAATCACAGCTATTCGGTAGTCACAGCTACCAAAATTCCCAGAACTACACTGACATGATTCCTTTAAAGCCAAGGATATGTAGGCAACCTCCGAAGCAAGGTTCGGTCAAACTTTTTCAAACCGCTTCCCATGGAGTATCCAAACGGGCAAAAATTGCTCGTATTTGCTCACTTTATCTTTGCCCGAAAACTCTTCGTGTTTCCGAGCAAAGAGGGGTAGCTGTGAGCACGTGATTTTTACCCGACAAAAAATACTCCTACAAATTCAAAATAGGTTTTTCTAATTATTCTAATTTTTATAGAAGTTTTAGGAATTTCTTGTTAATTGTTGCTTGCATTTAGTTGCATATTTAACATTTTACAATCATAAGAAAAAACACCAAAAATGTCTAAAATATTTCATGCATAGCATTTTAGGTCTTAATTACATTTAGGATTTAATTACATAAGTTAATTTCCTTATTAAACAAAAAATCAAAAATATTGGACATTTTTACATTTTTAGTTTTCAGTTGTAAATTAGTAATTTCCTTTCATTAGTCTTAAGTTAATAAATTATTTTTATTTTAGAAGTAGATAATTAATTCAATTCTACTAATTAGATTATTTTTAGAACTTAACTTAGGTTTTTAATCAATTTTATTAGGATTTAAAAAATTCAAGGAAAAGAAAATGTGAAAGGCTGTGTTTATTTCTGAATTGGGCCAAAACCTTAGCGTTGGCCCAATTTCCCTTTAAACCCAACTTGCCCCAAGCCTAGTCCGTTCCATCCCTCACTTAACCCAAAACGACGTCGTTTAATAATGCCAATCCCAGCCATTCAACCCATCTCATCCAACGGTTCACAACTCCCTCTCTAATCCCTCATATCTGTCGGAGACCGCCCCCAAACCCCTCAGACCCCTCTCACTTCTCCATCTCTCTCACTCAATGAGACCCTAGCCGCCCCCAAATTCCTCACCCTCACCGGCCGGTGGTCACCGTCCAAACAACCCCAAATCTTCACCCTATAATCCCCACACTTCCCTAATCCCAAATCCCTTATCAGTTTCCCCAAATAATCATCCAAACTCCCCGAATTTCAAATCTAAGAAGTCAAGAAAACTTAGTTGTTTTTCTTTTTCGGTTCTTTCCAAACTCGGGCTTGTCTTTGGTTATTAACTGCCTCAATCGACTACCTTCAGAGTCTAAGGGTGATTTCATGTCGTTGATTGGTCACCTCCGCTTGATTGGTCTCATACCCTTTCTTCTCCGTTCAAAACCTCAATGGCTCAGGGTAGTAGCCCCCATAGCTTTGGGGTATCGTTTGGTATTCGACTCTTCTGCCAAGCTAAGGTCGTTATCGTTACAGGAAGCCATTGTTTCTGTCTTTCGAGCATGAACTAGTGCTCGTGTGACGATATAGACCCATGCTCGGATTTCTTGAAGCCAACAGTGATGTCGTTAACGGGTAATACTTCCTCCCGTTCTTTCGTGGTCATTTGGTTTAAGTGTATGATTTACTCACAGACTGGTGTTTTAGTTGTTTCACATGATATAGCTTAGTTTTAGGGTAATTATAGCATATTTTAGCTTAGTTTCATTTATACTTAGCTGATTTTGCTAAAATTATCATTTGAAATGACTGCTTAATAATGCATCAGTAATGGACTATTAGCATATCTCTTCATTAAATTCATTTAATTCTGTGTTAGGTCGCATAACAGTTAGTAATTTGCAAGCAATGGGGGACCAAAAGGTATACTAAAATCAGAGAATCTTAGGTGTCTGGGCAAGAAGTTTCTATAAGGGACTCAAGTGCAATAAAACAAAAGAACTAGGGATAGTTTCAGAATTAAAAGATACTAAAAAACAGAAAGGGGGACAGCTGTCAAAAGAAAATATCTGAAAAGAGACAACTGTTCAATTCAGTTGTAAAAGATGCTCTTTTCCCTGAAATTTAGGGATGCCATTCTGAGAATTATTCCCTTATCTATAGGAGCACATGACAGATTTTTCACTCTATATAAAGGACCTTACTCACACATTTTTTTTAAAAAAAAGGACGGGGTTACCCACAGAATTCACTCTTCATTTTCTATTTTACTCCCATCCCCTCATTAAAAACAGAGAGGGGTTTTACATTTCAATTCTCTGAAAACTTCGAAACTCTCTTTTTCATTCTACAATGGTTTTGCACTAGAGTCTCGTTGGTCTTGGGTATATTGCTGGATTTCTGGGTTGAAGAATTACAACTAATGTGGGCTGTTTTCTACTGCTATCTGCTGTTACTATGATGCTGAATTCTCTTCTCTCACTTTCTGACCTTTATTTGGTCATTTATCTGTTGTTTCTGCTTTCTAGGTATGTAAATATCCATACATTCATCTCTTTTCTTTGAGTTAATGAATAAATGTTGGTTGGTGTTGTATTTGTTCATGACTTTGTGGACTTAGCTTATTTTTAGCCACTAAATAGTCTAAAGAGCTATCTCTGTTGATTTACATCTATAATATTTGTTCAGCTACTATTCAAGATACACTTATGCTGTTGAAGTTGCTCAATGATGTTTTATATGTCAATACATGGTGTTAGTTAACTGATTCTGAGCATGTTAGTTAATGTCATTTATTTGGTATAGATAGTTGATGATTAGTAGCTGAGAATGTAACTTCACATTTGAGGCAGTATAGGAGCAAAATAAGTTGTAAGTTTGACCACCAGTTGGTCAGATCTGCATCCGAGCAGGCCAAGAAAAATCAGCTCAAAATTATGAAGTATGGTGACATTATGCATGTTGTCCCAAATCAAAAGAAAAGCCATGGATAATACAGTTTGGAGTTTACAAATCACATGCAAATTAGTTATTTAGATTTCAGAGCAAGAATTATGTAAATAATTATATGTCTCTAGTCAAATTCAATTAAAAAAAATAAAATTGAAACATGTATTATTAGTAGATCTAGTTCGTTTCTTTCTGCTTGTAGCTCTAAATCTGTATAACATATTTTGAGGCTTTGGGGTTTATGTGTTTGGCTTTTCGCTCCTTTGTGATTGATGTATGAAAAGTTACACGACCAAGTTGAGCTTGAACCATTATTCATTTCATTGCCTCAAAACTGTCAGGCCTAAAAGGGTGGCCTCACGAAGGAATAGGGATAAGTTTAAAGTCAAAGAGACATTGGGAATTTTAGCTACCATTTCTGCAGAATTAAGGCTTTCTTTTAGAGGTTAAAGATGTCTTGGACTTTATTGCAAGCCCATGACTTTGGCCAGTATGTGAACTATTTCTGGTTCCCAAATTATAATCCTTTTGTTTAGTTTAAAATCAAGATATTGAAGTTAGTAAAGTGAATCATATGAGTATTTGGATTCAAATAAGTTTTAATATTTCGATACCTGACTATTTGATAGCATTGAGCCTTCACATACCTAAAATCTATAACACCTAGACCTCACACCTATAACCTTGCGTTCAAGAAATTAGGCAATTTTAGAATAGTATGCTTTTAGACACGCTTTCAATTAATCAAATAATCATGACTATGTACACGTTCGCGTGACATGATTACGATTTCATAAATAAATAAATAATCGTAGCCATGCTTTAGGCACGCGTGTAATCGACTTTCGTAATTGTGTACACGTTCGTGTGATATGATTATGATTTTCCAAAATAAATCAAAGTATGCGTTCGCGCGACTTTGGCCAACGATCTTAATATTAACAAAGAGGGACTAATTGTGTACACGTTCGTGTGATATGATTATGATTTTCCAAAATAAATCAAAGTATGCGTTCGCGCGACTTTGGCCAACGATCTTAATATTAACAAAGAGGGACTAATTGTGTACACGTACGCGTGACATGATTCATACATACGTGATCCGTTTCAAAGATAAATCCATAAGCGCCATATCTAAAAGTGGTAAAAGGTAAAATGCGCATAGGTTCTAAAACACGCAATTAAATAACTTAATTAAGCCATGTATGATTAAAGACCATGCTAAAACTACGAAATCCGGGAGTGCCTAACACCTTCTCCCAGGTTAATAGAATTTCTTACCCGGTCTTCTGGTTTCGCAGACTTTGAACAAAGTCAAAGTTCCTCGATTTGGGATTTAAAATAAACCGGTGACTTGGGACACCATAAATTATCTCAAGTGGCGACTCTGATTAAACAAATAATCCCATTTCGATTAATGTCACTTTAATTGGAAAAACTCCCCTATCCCCTCGGAAAAAAAAAGGTGTGACAGATTTGGCGACTCTGCTAGGGATCGAACCTAGAATCTCTGGTTCAGGGTTCAAGAATTCGAGCTTGTTGTTGTGATATTTACTTGGCTTTATCGATGGTTATTTCTGTATTTGTGGGCCTAATGTGTCAATTGACGCTCATTTACCGCTTTAATATTATTTGAACTGTATTAAATTGTCTTCTTACGCCTCCCTTCTGAGTCTTCTAAAAATATAGTGCACACGTACGCGTGGCCCACTTTTCTGTTAGAGGTCATGCCAAATAAGATGAGGATGGATCAGCCACTAGGCCGGGTAGACTTTCGTGCTCCCGGTACGTCGCTCCCACATCGGCTCAAGTTGTCTGCTTGGGTAAGCCATGTCTAGAACACACCCCCAGGTTTACACCTAGAATAACATAGCCTTATGCGGGATCCCTAGTAGGAACATTTGCTTGCATCATGTGCATTTGACTTAGGGGACTCAACATAGGGGTTGGGTCTATCTAGGACAGGTGTACCCGAAATAAAGGCCATCCTGATGCATCTTACCTACTATGTATGCATTTATTTCGGCTTATTTGTTGTCCGGTTAAGAAAATAAAAGAAAAACCAAGAATGAGGTAGGATAGAAAATTCACCCGGTTCTGAAAACCCCGGTATTTGAAAATGCCTCGAAACTCTTCCAAAATTTTTGAAAAAAAGAGAGAAAATGCATTTCAAAAAAAATGAAAGTAAATCAATATCATGCTCTTCCAATAATGTCAAAACTGACAGAACTACGCGGGTCTGATTCCCACCGGATGTGAGATACGTAGGCAAACCTCATCGGTACCGACCCTAATTTTTCCAACCAAATAAATAAAGTATGCCTATTGGTCAAAAATAAAACTGACCCAGTTTCGGTTAAGTCTTGCGCCATTTTGCCGGAATAGCCTTAGAATATTTTAAATTGTCGAAGGGCTAGTCTCGCCAAGAACGGACATGTCTGTCAATAAGGCATCACGTTTTGCATAAAGTTCCTTGCCTCGGCCTCAAAAATTTATTTGAAAGTGGGAAGGGGCTATTATTGCAAAGATAACCATTTTGTCCAACGCTGCACAAACAGTCACCTTCACGTGATTTTCCTTGGAAAATAAAATTGTTTTTGCAAAAAGGTTCGTTGGTCTGTCTTCCGAACTAGAGTCAACCCTAACCTTGACTATTCACAGGTACAAAATGAACACTGTCCAGAACCCGCCGTTAAATATTGTAGAGCAGGCTCCACTGCAGCTTCAAATGTGGTGGTATAACTTGGGTAAAGATGGTCAAGACTGAGTAGTAGAACATTTGGGATCTCTCACGGATATTATGAAGGTCAAGCCTCGGAATGATCTGATCAAGGCTTTAGTGCCCTTCTGGGATCCCGTTCATAATGTTTTCCGCTTCTCGGACTTTGATCTCACTCCCACCCTTGAGGAAATAGCAGGATATACTGGTTTCGGCTGGGATTTGAGGAAACAACAACTTATATGTGCGCCGATTCTTCGATATTTTGAACATCAGTAAACAAATAAGGAAGAACAATGTAAAGGATAGATGTTGCTCTTTCTACTTCCTGTACTCCAGGTATGGACATCCAAATGGGTTTGAAACGCATGAAAAGGGGTTGAACAACAAGCAAAGCAAAGATACTTGGAAAATTCATCGTCGCTTTGCTTTAATAGTGGCATTCCTAGGCATCATGGTCTTCCCGAATGAAAAATGAACGATTGATATCCGTATGGCTAGAATTGCACAAGTCCCAACTGCCAAAGAAGATCACACACTTGCTCCACTTATATTGTCGGATATCTATCACGCATTAACAGGGTGCAAGTCTGGGGCAACGTTCTTTGAAGGTTGCAATATCCTTCTACAAATGTGGTTAATGGAACATCTTCACCATCATCTGAAATTTATAAGATAAGGACCAAGCAAGAGCAATTTCATTGAGAGTTATGAGGAGAGGGTAAAAGATTACAACTCTCTAGAAGGGGTTGATGCTTGGATTGCCCACTTGAGAACTTTAAAGGCGAATCAGATTGAGTGGACTTTAGGATGGCTCCCAGTGAGGGAAGTCATACACATGACAACCACAAAGAACTATTTGCTATTGATGGGCTTGAGAAGTGTCCAACCATATGCACCGCAAAGGGTTCTAAGACAATTAGGAAGATATCAAGTGGTGCCTGAGGATGAAGATTTGAGTGTCCAAGTTATTGAGCTACACCCCGAAGCCCCACTTCCCGAGGCTTTAATCCAACAAATCTGGAATGGTTGTCGATACTTAAAAGAGGACACCCAAGTGCCCGATATTGCAAGAGGAGAAGTAGATCCAAGCTATGCCACATGGTTCGAAAGAAGAAACTGTATTAATGACAAACCAGAGCCCGAGCCTGAAAGGCCCACCCAAAGGCCTCATATTCAGGCTTTTGATGACAAAGTCCGAGAGCGTTTGGCCTGGGGAGAAAAGGAAAAGAAATATCAAGCCACCATCCATACCTTAGAGGAAAAGTTGAGGAACCTCGCATTTGAGAATGACTTACAGGCACAGGTAACCGAAGGTGAAAAGAGAAAATTGACCCGAGAGAACGAGGCTCTCCGAGCCCAACTCCGGGACATGAGGATAGCCGCCGAAACGCCTGTAAGGAGCGAAAGAGATGAAAAACTCATCGGCAACTTAAGGATGAAGGTGTTGACTATGCTGCTGACTTGACAAAGGCTAAAAGAGACTTGTTAAATGTTCAAGCAAAGTTGGCCAAAGGTGCGGAAGAACAAGCCAGATTAGCCCACCAGTTGAAGCAGAAATATGACAAAGAAGTAGCGATTTTACACAAAAAGTTGGTTGCCCTTGAGAATGAAATGGTCAAGCAAACAAAGGATTTCAAGGCAGAAAGAGAGCATTGCTATGCATTGATTTATCAACTACAAGAAAGCATGCAGCATTTACAAAATCGAAACAACACAGATACACAAGTGTTGGAGGCTCGGGCCCAGCAGATTGGACGTTTGCTTCAAGAAAAGGGTGTCATCAGAATGAGGATTAAAGAGATAGCTGATTATATTGTAATGAAATGCCATGAGTGTGAGGACATGACCAGGTCTATGTTTTTTGCTTCTGTGATGACATTCGTTCGCCAGGTGATGTTTGACCTAGACCACCTTCAAGAAGATATTGTCCGTGAGCCCGTGCGGAGACCGGCTGATGTCTCGCAGGCTCCCAGGGTACCAGTGGAGGCTCTCATGTACTTTTGACTTTCCAGTTTTTTTTGAGTATGTACTTTACTGCTTTCTAGAGTTTTGTTCAAAGCTGTTTATTAAGAGTTTGTATGTTTTCTTTTGTAATCGTCAGTATTTTTAAGTCCTTGTAGTAGAAAATAAAAAAAGATGAAGCGACTTTATTAATGAAGTATTAAAAACCCAAAAGATTTTCTTTCGTTTCGTATTTATATCCTTGAACTATGTAATGATCTAATTCATGCGGCGTCATGATACGTAGGCAATCTCTATAGGATTCAATCATAGTCTTAAAATAAAAGAAAAGACAAGAAAAATAAAGAGAAAAAGAGAGAGGAAAAGAAAAGGGGAGGAAAGAGAGAAAAGAGGGGCCAAACAAAAGGAAGAGAAGAGAATGAGAATTAAGAGAGCAAAATACAGCAAAAGGAAAGGGAAAAATCAGGATTTGAAATTTGGGAAAAGAGTCAGGATGAAACACATAAGCCGTCGCAAAGCATTTAGAAATGTTTATGGCTCAGGTGCATTGCATCCCTAATATGCGATTCCCTATCTGTTAAATGCTTCAAAACTGACCAAGTTATTGTGTGTGCATTCTAGTTAGGTTCTATTTAGGTGGTTAGTTTGTTGGCATCCTGGAAAGTCACCCCTATAACACCAGATCAAAGTGCAAGGCAGTCATGACTAGCAAGGAGTCGGACACGGGTGTTGTGGACCCACCGAGGGAGATTGTAGAATCGGAGTCTGAATTGAAAGAGGAGGTCCACAGATTGAAGTATTAAATGGCAGAAATGTATCAAGCCTGGATCAGGGGGCATCCTCCACCTTCATTCCCCGCTAACTACACAGAAAATACCGCTTTCATCCCACCACATACACAAGCCCAGAATCCCACTACTATTGATCTTTCCCCTCAGCATGCACCGGGTTTTACCCCTTTCCACCACTACCTCGACACCTCGTCCCAAACTTTCCATGCTCCACTAGCCAAAACAGCCGCATACCCTGCTTCGACATCTACTCCTGTTTTCGTAGCCCCTCCGCGAGCTGCCCTCCACCGATCTTCTAGTGAACCTGCATTTCAAGCTCCAGATACCCAATATTATGCTCCAGAACCAACTTTCAAAATCATGGATCCCTATTCCTACACCCCGCATTTTGAACCTCCTGTTGAAACTGAGAAACCATACCGGAACGTGGAGAAGGATGAGATATTCAGGAAAGTGAAGAGTTTAGAACAATCTTTAAAGAACATGCAAGGGATAGGAAGACAAGTAAGTGTGGCTTACAAGGATTTATGCTTATTTCCTGATGTCCAACTGCCCGTTGGGTTCAAGATGCCCAAGTTTGACCTGTACGATGGACATGGAGATCCCCTGGCCCATTTGAGAGGCTTTTGCAACAAGATGAGAGCTGCCGGGGGG
>AWOL01S0014147.1:139743-163321 GCA_000715115.1 Nicotiana otophora
GAATTATTAATGGCGTATTTCAGTCAGAGTCTGAGTGGGCGGCTTTGGAAAGGTACATCCACCAAGACGCTAGCAGGTGGTACACATGGGATGACTTGGCTCAAACCTTTGCTCGGCACTTTCAGTACAATATAGGCATTGTCCCAGATCGACTCTCTCTGACCAAGGTAGAGAAGAAGCCCAGTGAGAGCTTTAGGGAATATGGTTTCAGATGGAGAGATCAAGCTGCACGGGTCAATCCTCCAATGGAAGAAGATGAGATGGTTGAGTACTTTCTTCAAGCCCTAGAGCCTACTTACTTCGGCCATTTGATCTCAGCCATAGGTAAGTTCTTCAACGATGTGGTAAATATTTGGTATTGCTGGAGGAGAGTGTACATTTCAGAAGGCCCACTGTGTTTTGATTTATGGATACTTCATTGGTATATCGACACTCTCCTGGTTGATCGACTGCTGATTTTCAGATATTGCTATATGGCACGAAAGAATTAGAGAAATATTCCTCGTGGGATAATCGTGTATGAGAGATGTGTTAGACATTCAGGCGGTGGAGTTGGGACTAGATATGGTGATTCGTGTGTTCTATGGATTTGGAGACTGGGAGTTCTTAGGAGTAGATTGTTTCGTGGTTGTGGACTGTGAAAGTATGGCCAAATCTAGTCAGAGGATGGTATGTGTTATGGTTAGGTCATTGTGGACCTTCAGAGGGTTATTTAGCTATTTGTGGATGACCGGAGTTGATTTCGGAGCCCATTAGTAGGCCCAATGAGGATATGTATTCTACACCGGGTCAGTTTTATTGACCCCGGACTGCTATTGTTGAGGGATGTGCCATTCGACTAGAATTGATTTTATTCTTATATGATACGTTCTATGTATTACCTTTCTATGTTACGAGGAGTTATGATTCGTTGGTTATATGCACAATGGTGTGGTTCTATTGGGGCCTTATAGCAGAAATTGAGCAAGATAGGTATTTGGGTGATGCATGATTGATTCCATATTGGTTATGTTCTTTCAGGTTTGGGTGGCATTGTGTCATTTGCTTCTCCGTGGTTATGGTCATGCACCTTGGGTACTTGATATTGAGTTGCGCGTGGCTATTGATTTGAGCAGGGTGGCTTGAGGTATTTCATATGGACCACTGTTTGGATAGGGTCACGCATTGTAGCAAAGTTATGTTGGGATATGATCCTTTTGTGTTAGATTCGTCTGTTTTGGTAGTACGGTGTGTGGTGGGTTCTGAGCATTGTGTTGTGGTGCACGGATTGCATGAATTTTGGTTTAAGGTTGTATTGGTGTGGCATGTCAGTAAGGCATCTGTATTTGATAAGATGAGGTCGTTGGGCCTAGAATGGGTGCTATTGGATATGATAGAGGTATATTTGGAAGGATAATATCGGAAGTCGACTTAGAAATTGTCTTTAGTTCTTCTCGAAGGAGAGAGAGCTCAATGACTTGTTGATCTGATGAATGTTTATGGGTTTCTGCATGTTCTTTCATCATTTGTAGTGTACAAAGGTTTTAGAACGAGGTTTTGTTTGATATGAGGTTTAATACCGATGTCAAGTTGGTCATCGAGCAGCTATTGCGGTCGGAAGTTATTGCTATGAGTATTTGAGTTATGTGGTGTATCCTGTGATTGTGTCTTGGGTCATGGTTATGGTTTGATACGGCTTGTTCAGACTTATACAGTGTGTAGATGCGAAGGTTGGGTCTTGTAGGAAATTTCGGATGTTGGAAAAAAATTGGATTCTAAGGCTTACGGGCTAAGGTTGAATTAAGGATTTTCAGTTATGTTGTGCCGTCAGGCTAATATGTTGTGCCGTCAGGCTAAAAAATTGGATTGCTGCTGCCTCTCTTTTCTATGATCTGGCCTTGGTCGAAAGCTTGGACCAGTATGGTTTCGGTATGGTTGTGGGGGTGGATAAGGATTTTGTGGAGTTGGAGCACGCCATTGCGGGTAAGGAGGGGGTTGCGCATATGACTGTGCATGGTGAACATGGTATTGGGGTGGTCTGACTGAATATTACGGGTCTTGTGGTGGGAAATAATATTGGGATGGATTATATGGAGCTTGGGTGTAGGCTGGAGGTTGGGGTCGAGGTTGGGTGTATTGGTGAAGCGAACCCCTTGGGCCATGCCCTGATCNGGGGTTGAGCATATGACTATGCGTGGTGAACATGGTATTGGGGTAGTCTGACTGAATATTGAGGGTCTTGTGGTAGGAAATGATATTGAGATGGATTATATGGAGCTTGGGGTCGAGGTTGGGTGTACTGGTGAGGCGAACCCCTTGGGCCACGCCATGATCCAGAGACAAACATAGCGACATCATCTTTCTTCTTTTTGCCTAACAGGATTCCGGTACCGCTTTGAATTGCCTGTGTGGTTGCTTTTATGGCGGAGTAGCTCATGATATTGATAGACTTGAGTTCCTCTTCCACCATTCCTCCCATCTTAAACACGATATCGGTGAAAATTACCCTAAAATTTTAAAACATAAATTCTGGACAGTACCACTGTCTTGTATTCTGGCTCAGTTTTGAAGATGTAAATGGAAAAACTAGAATTTGTGGTCCCCATGAAAGTTGTAGATATATGTCGTGGTGTTCCAGATAAATTTAAATCACCACAATCTAAGTTTCTCAAAAAAAAGTATGCTCACAATACTAAAAGTGGTACATGTAAAGATTGTAAAACAAAAATCTGTGCAGCACCCGCCCCTATACTTCATCACACTTTGTTTGGTAAATACAAGCAAATTTAGGTTGGATCCTGAACAAAAGTTATAAATCTATGGAATAGCTTTCAATAAAGGCTTGGCTATCTTAAAATAGAGGTTTATACAAGGAGATATGATAAAACACTAACAACTGTATAGTATAAAAGGAGGTTAGTAACTTACCACAAAAGTGAGATGTAACTTGAGCTTCGCCAAGAACTAGTTACATATTAACACAATCTAAAGTAAGCATTTTCATATATCGTCAAATTCACGTTTAGGAAGTGCGAAGTAAAATCAACCCTCAATATAAAAATGGTCAATTGAGAATGCAAATATTAGTCTAAAAACTTTTGGATGTTACATGTTTATATGGCCTGAGAGGCAGAGTTGGGGACTTCCTTCCACCAGGCCATGAAGATATCTTGGAGAATCGAGTGTATTTGCAGTCATAGCAAAACGGCCATATCGAGGGACAAATGGCCTCAGTAAAGAAACCTTCACCCCTCTTGGAGAGTCGTATATTAGTGTGTTTCAAAGGTTGAGGCAGTTGGACGTTTTGAGGCCGATTGAGCCAAAGATACCAAATCCACCTCCAAGGAACCTCGATTATTCCCTCAGATGCGCATATTGTTCTGATGCCCCAAGGCACGACACAGAGAAGTGTTGGCATTTGAAGAGGGCGATCCAAGAGCTTATTGATACAAATCAAATTGTGGTCCAGATCCCGGAGGCACCAAACATCAACCAAAATCCTTTGTCGGCCCATGCAGAGACACATATGATCGAGATAGTTCATAGGGATGGGGAGCCCAAGAACTCTTCCAAGTCTGTCATGATGATCCGGGATAGCAAGAGTAATCTAATTAAAGCTCCAGATTCTGCAGAAGCAATTCCCTTGACAGTTGAAAGGGTGTCGGGGAAGCTAAGCGCGCTCAACGTGAAGCCATCTGTATTGGTTGTGAAAGGGCCTCCAATTGATGTTGAAGCGAACCAGGAAAAGCAAAAAGTGGTCATGCCAGGGGTCCCGGGAAAGCCTGTCATAATCGTGGAAGGGGCTCGTATTACCTCCGTTATTATTAAGCAGTGACCCAATTACCAATGGTTGACACAAAGGCCGTCCCATAGAATTACAACCAGGTGATAGTAACATATAAAGGGAAAGAAGTAGAGGAAGAAGTCAATGAAACCGGAGAACTGACTCATTCTGGGAGATATATTACCCTAGAAGAACTGAGGAAAGCCAAGCTATTCAAGGATGGCCACATCCAGTGAAGAAGCCGGTCACCGAAGAAGAGGCTGAAGAATTCTTGAAAAAGATGAAAATGCAAAACTTTCCATTGTAGAGCAGTTAAGGAAAACACCAGCTCAGATCTCTCTTTTGTCTTTGTTGATACATTCATATGAACACCGCAAAGCCCTGATGAAGATTTTGAATGAGGACCATGTTCCTGATAAGATCACGATGAACCACTTGGAAAAGATTGCTAACAAGATTTTCGAAGCAAACGGGATCACTTTCTCAGATGATGAACTTCCTATGGAGGGTACAGAGCACAACCGAGCTCTTTATCTCACAGTGAAGTGCGAAGATTCTGCTGTCTCATGGGTACTGGTTGATAACGATTCTAGTACAAATATTTGCCCTCTGTCCACTTTGCAAATGTTGAAGATCGGCACTGAAAGGATCCACATGAACAATGTATATGTTCGAGGCTTTGATGGAGGAGGGAAAGATTCTGTCGGTGATATAATGCTCGAATTGTCAATAGGGCCAGTTGAGTTCACTATGGAGTTCCAAGTGCTAGATGTGGCTGTCTCCTACAACTTGTTGGGCAGGCCCTGGATACATGCTGCCAAGGCAATCTCGTCTTCTCTGCATCAAATGGTAAAGTTCGAATGGGACAGACAAGAAATAGTTGTGCACGGTGATGAGAAATTATCTGCTTACAATGACACAATTGTTCCATTTATTGAAGTTGAAGATGATAAAGGGCCTTGGGTGTACCAAACGTTCGAAACAGTGTCTGTCGAGAAGATTCCTGAAGGAGAATGCATTCCAGGTCCAAAGCTACCCTCTGCGTCCGTCATGGTAGCAAATGAAATGTTGAAGAATGGTTTTGTGCTGGGCAAAGGCCTGGGTTCATCTCCGTAGGGTAGTGCACATCCTGTGTGTCCACGTGAAAGATTCGGTACATTTGGTTTGGGATTCACACTCACAGGGAAGGACATGAAAAAGGCTAAAAATTTGAAAAGAAAGGCATGGTCACTTCCTAAGCCTGTTCCACATATCTCCAAGTCTTTTGTCAAGTCAAGGGTCGCAAAACGCCCAATATCAGCGATCCCAAAACCTGTGGTCGACTTTGATGAAGAGTTGATCAAGAGGTTCCAGAGTCTGTTTGATGAGGTTAATATGGTGGAAATTGGGGAAGGTTCCAGTAATGCCGATGTGCATCTCGTTAGGCCAAATGTGAAGCTTAGCAATTGGAAAGTTATTCCTCTCCCCACCCGGAAGGAGTTTTGGTAGTTTACTTTGTTTTCCTTTCTGTTATCTGGGTTATTCTAGGATTGTAATCCAGATTTCTTATTTTTTGCTTGTTTTGATGTACAAACCCTTCTATCCTTTTATTTTCTATGAAATACAATTTCTCATTTTCCATTATTCCTGATACCGTTTTATTTTTGTTTTGTTTCTTTTTTCTGTACAGTTCTTTTTATGCTGGTTTCAGTGACATGACATGTATGAGGAATTTTTAGCCAAATGTTAAAAGCCAATCTAATTCCGAAATAACAATCCGAGAAGTAGAGTATGATGATGAAACAAAATATGATGAAGAAGCAACATTTCAGGAAATCAGTAGAGAACTAAATCACTTCGAAGAAAAACCCAAGCCCAATCTGAATGAAACTGAAGCAATCAATTTAGGAGATCAAGATAATATCAGGGAAACCAAATAAGAGTGCATCTGGAACCACAAATTAAGGAAGAAATAATCAAAGCACTATTGGAATATAAAGATATTTTTGCATGGTCGTATGACGACATGCCGGGTTTGAGCACTGATTTGGTAGTTCATAAATTGCCAACTGATCCGGCATTCCCTCCAGTCAAGAAAAAGTTAAGGAAATTCAAGACTGACATGAGTGTGAAGATCAAAGAAGAAATCACAAAGCAGCTTGACGGAAAGGTCATTCGGGTCACTCGATATCCCACTTGGTTAGCTAATGCCGTGCCAGTACCAAAGAAGGATGGTAAGACCAGGGTCTGTGTTGATTATCGTGATCTCAATAAGGCAAGTCGAAAAGATAACTTTCCATTGCCGAACATTCATATTATGATCGACATTTGTGCCAAGCCTGAGATTGGGTCTTTTGTGGATTGCTACGCGGGATATCACCAGATCCTGATGGATGAGGAAGATGCAGAAAAGACAGCATTCATCACACCATGGGGGACATACTACTACCGGGTAATGCCATTTGGTTTGAAGAATGCTGGGGCAACTTATATGAGGGCAATGACTACCATATTTCATGACATGATACACAAGGAAATTGAGGTTTATGTAGATGACGTGATCATAAAGTCAAAGAAGCAGTCCGACCATGTTGGAGACTTGAGAAAGTTTTTCCAAAGGCTCCGCAGGTACAACCTCAAGCTCAATCCGGNAGTAATGCCATTTGGTTTGAAGAATTCTGGGGCAACTTACATGAGGGCAATGACTACCATATTTCATGACATGATACATAATAAAATTGAGGTTTATGTAGATGATGTGATCATACAGTCAAAGAAGCAGTCCGACCATGTTGGAGACTTGAGAAAGTTTTTCCAAAGGCTCCGCAGGTACAACCTCAAGCTCAATCCGGCAAAATGTGCATTTGGTGTCCCGTCTAGGAAACTGTTGGGATTCATAGTCAGTCAATGCGGTATTGAGTTGGACCCATCAAAGATCAAAGCCATCCAAGAATTACTACCACCAAAGAACAAAACCGAGGTGATGAGCCTTCTCGAAAGGTTAAACTACATTAGCAGGTTTATTGCTCAACTCACGACAACTTGTGAGCCCATCTTTAAGTTGTTGAAGAAGAATGTTGCGGTTAAATGGACTAATGAGTGTTAGGAATCATTTGATAAGATCAAGAGTTACCTGTCAAACCCACCTGTGTTGGTCCCTCCAGAACCTGGGAAACCTTTAATTCTCTATTTGACGGTATTGGATAATTCTTTCGGTTGTGTGTTGGGTCAACACGACATCACGGGCAAGAAAGAGCAATCCATTTTTTTATCTCAGCAAGAAGTTCAGTCCTTATGAGGTTAAGTATACTCTTCTTGAAAGGACATGTTGCGCCCTGACTTGGGTGGCACAAAAGTTGAAGCATTATCTGTCATCCTACACTACTTACCTCATTTCTCGCATGGATCCTCTAAAGTATATCTTTCAGAAGCCTATGCCCACAGGAAGATTGGCAAAGTGGCAGATTTTACTCACAGAGTTTGACATCATCTATGTGACTCGGACCGCGATGAAAGCCCAAGCCCTGGCCGATCACTTGGCTGAGAATCTGGTGGATGAATAATATGATCCACTGAAGACTTATTTTCCTGATGAAGAAGTGATATACGTTGACGAGGCTGATCATGATGGAAAACCAGGTTGGAAACTCTTCTTTGGTGGAGCTGCTAATATGAAAGGTGTCAGAATAGGGGCGGTACTCATTTCTGAAATAAGGCATCACTACCCCGTAACAACTCAGCTTTAATTTTATTGCACTAACAACATGGCTGAATACGAGGCATGCATTCTGGGTTTGAGATTAGCTATAGACATGGGAGTTCAAGAAATATTGTTTTTGGGAGATTCAGATTTATTGGTTCACCAGATTCAGGGAGAATGGGAGACTCGGTATTTGAAGCTCATACCGTATCAATGGTATCTGCATGATCTTTGTCAATGATTTAGGTCGGTAGAATTCAGGCATATTCCCAGGATTCATAATGAGATTGCCGACGCCTTGGCTACTCTAGCGTCAATGTTACACCATCCGGATAAGACTTATGTCGACCCTATGTATATCCAAGTCCATGATCAACACGCTTATTGTAATGTGGTTGAAGAGGAAATTGATGGTGAACCTTGGTTCCATGATGTCAAAGAATACATCGAGTCAGGGATATATCCGGCACATGCCACAGGTGATCAAAAGAGAACCATTCGACGTCTGGCTAGTGGATTTTTCTTGAGCAGAAGAATCTTGTATAAGAGGACTCTAGATCAGGGATTACTAAGGTGCATAGATGTTAAACAAGCTTCNCTACATAGGTGATCAAAAGAGAACCATTCGACGTCTGGCTAGTGGATTTTTCTTGAGCAGAGGAATCTTGTACAAGAGGACTCCGGATCTGGGACTACTAAGGTGCATAGATGCTAAACAAGCTTCGACTATCATGGCCGAAGTGTATGCCGGAGTTTGCGGACCACATATGAGTGGTTATGTCTTGGCAAAGAAGATTCTTCGAGCAAGTTATTATTGGCTCACCATGGAACATGATTGCATCAGCTTTGTTCGTAAGTGTCATCAATGCCAGGTGCACGGTGATTTGATTCATTCCCCGCCATCTGAGTTACACACAATGTCTGCACCTTGGCCCTTTGTTGCTTGGGCATGGATGTCATTGGACCAATTGAGCCTGTAGCATCGAACGTGCATAAGTTTATTCTGGTGGCTATTGATTACTTTACCAAGTGGGTCGAAGCTGTAACTTTCAAGTCCGTGACCAAGAAGGCAGTGGTAGATTTTGTTCATTAAAATATCATTTGTCGATTCGAAATTCCCAAGGTAATCATCACAGACAATGCGGCTAACCTCAACAATCATTTGATGAAAGAGGTATGCCAACAGTTCAAGATTATGCATCAGAACTCCACTCCGTATCGTCCTAAGGCAAATGGAGTTGTTGAGGCTGCTAACAAGAATATAAAGAAGATACTTCGCAAGATGGTGCAAGGTTCTAGACAATGACATGAAAAGTTTCCTTTTGCTTTACTGGGTTATCACACTACTGTTCGCACTTCAGTAGGTGCAACTCCTTATTTTCTAGTGTATGGAACTGAGGCAGTCATACATGCGGAAGTTGAGATTCCATCCCTTCGGATCATTGTAGAAGCTGAAATTGATGATGATGAGTGGGTCAAAACCCGGCTAGAGCAGCTGAGTTTGATTGATGAAAAATGATTGGCAGCAGTATGTCATGGTCAATTGTATCAGAAAAGAATGGCAAGAGTATACAACAAGAAGGTGCGTCCCCGAAAATTTGAAGTGGGCCAACTGGTATTGAAACGCATCCTTCCACATCAGGCTGAAGCTAAAGGCAAGTTTGCCCCAAACTGGCAGGGGCCGTTCATTGTGACAAAGGTGTTGCCCAATGGTGCCTTGTATTTAACAGACAGAGAAGGAAAATGTGTAGATATGAGTATCCATTCTGATGCAGTCAAGAAGTACTATGTATGATTTCTTTGCTTACCTTCAATCACATTTTGTACTTGGCATGTTCAAAGTTGGAATGACGAAGGCATTTTATTCTGCTACCCAAACACTTTTATCCTTTATTACCCCTTTTGAGCCTTATTTGTTTTCTTTCATACCCCTCTTTTGGAATCAGAAGTAGAGTTAGGAAATAGAAAAGAAAAAAAAAGAAGAAAAAGGAAAGAAAAGAAAAAAAAAGGAGAAAAAGAAAAAAGAAAAAGGCCAATAAAAAAGAAACAAAAACAAAAAAAAAACTTTTAGTTTGGAACTATGTTAGACTTGATTCCTTTTAAGGATACGTAGGCAGCCTTACTCTGAGGTTCAGTCCCATCAAATAAAAAATTCAAAATTCCCCAGATTAAAAAACAAAATTGGGGCAGAAATTTTAGTTTTGCAATAGGTGTGATTCCAAAAGTTATAATTTTGAACCCTTTCATCTTAAGTCATGTTGAGCCTTATACCACCTTTTCTTTCTAACCCTTTCCAAAAACCTATACTACGATCCAAAGAAAGACCGCCCGATCAATCTTTGAGGATGCCAAGTCAAGTGAGATAGAGGTATGATTTCCATCATGGGTAACACTTTGTACATTGGGTACAAGGAGAATAAATAAAATGAGAGAGTTTTATTGGTGAAAACCCTCACGAGCACCGTAAGGCGATGGTGAGCTGAGGAAAAATTTAAAATGAGAGAGTTCTATTGGTGAAAACCCTCACGGGCACCGTAAGGCGGCGATGAATTGAGAGATGAACAAATGAAAGAGGCTTGTTGGTGAAAACCCTTCGGGGCACTACAAGTCGAAAGAGGTTGGTGACTTTACAGAAAAGTTGGATCATTTAAAGCCCGGTTTTTGAAGTATGAAGACATGACATGAACTGAAATGTGATTAGTTGGATGGACTAGGCTGATCAATCTGAAATGCATGTCATGATCATTAGAGCCAGTTGATTCATTCAGATAAGTCTCTTTTCCATTTTTCTTCAAATAGTCATCTCTGTTGTTTTCCTTTTTATTCCTAATTATCGAAGTCACTTCGCTTCGTTTCTTTTGGGTCTATTTTTCTAAGTCTCTGTCAAATTAGTCTTTGTTAAGCAAGCAATAAAGGACTTCAAAGCTCATTACCAGCTTTTTATTTTCACCAAGCAAAATTCGGCCATGCACATGACAAGTGACATGATTTAGAATGAGCAATGAGGTGGTACCTGAAGTTCAGGTGGTCAAGTGATTCGTGAATTTGTAGGAAATGCAAAGGTTCAACAGTTGTCAGGATGAAAGTGCCATACAACGAGTTGAGTGTAAGGGATTCAAGTCATTCAGAGGTTTTATGGTCGAGGTCCGATCAAAAGATCAAACAATTCTTTGTAGCCCAAAGCAGCTAGTCAAAATGAAGCGGGGTAGTGGCAGAATAAGACACTTTCAGCAAGGATGCCACAAACTAACCGCCACATTTTCAAACTGATAAAATTTTCTTTGTTTTAAACAGGGGCACTACCCCTTGTTTGCTTTGCCAGGAATCCCCCATAAGGAAAGCATGTTCTAGATAAGTTCAGTTTTAAGTTTTCAGGACCCTCCTGGATAATGGGAGTTAATTTCAACTGTTCAGGACCCTCCTGGATAATGAGATTTAATTTCAGGTATGCAGGACCCTCCTGGATAATGGGATCTAGTTTAAAATTTTCAAGCCTCTCCTAGATAATGGGATTCAACTAACACTCAAGAATGTTCCTAGCATAAACTGGGGCAGAACATTTTCTCTATTTTGTCTGTGTTGTCATGATTGCAGGCGCCCACCTGGAGAATGGGGAATTCATTTCAATTTTAAGTCATCAGGCGCCCACCTGGAGAATGAGGGAATTTATTTCAAGTTTTAAGTCATCAGACGCCCACCTGGAGAATGGGGGATTTCAATTCATGTTTTAAGTCATCAGGCGCCCACCTGGAGAACAAGGGAATTCATTTCAAGTTAAAGTCAGTCATCAGGTGCCCACCTGGAGAATGGGGGATTTCATTTCAAGTTTTAAGTCATCAGGCGCCCACCTGGAGAACGAGGAAGTTCATTTCAAGTTAAAGTCAGTCATCAGGCGCCCACCTGGAGAATGGGGGATTTCATTTCAAGTTTTAAGTTATCAGGCGCCCACCCGGAGAACGAGGGAATTCATTTTAAGCTAAAGTCAGTCATCAGGCGCCCACCTGGAGATTGAGGGAATTTATTTCAAGTTTTAAGTCATCAGGCACCCACCTGGAGAACGAGGGAATTCATTTCAAGTTAAAGTCAGTCATCAGGCGCCCACCTGGAGAATGGGGGATTTCATTTCAAGTTTTAAATCATCAGGCACCCACCTGGATAATGGGGGAATTTATTTCAAGTTTTAAGTCATCAGGCGCCCACCTGGAGAACGAGGGAATTCATTTCAAGTTAAAGTCAGTCATCAGGCGCCCACCTGGAGAATGAGGGAATTTATTTCAAGTTTTAAGTCATCAGAAGCTCACCTGGAGAACGAGGGAATTCATTTCAAGTTAAAGTCAGTCATCAGGCGCCCACCTGGAGAACGAGGGAATTCATTTCAAGTTAAAGTCAGTCATCAGGCGCCCACCTGGAGAATGAGGGATTTCATTTCAAGTTTTAAGTCATCAGGCACCCACCTGGAGAACGAGGGAATTCATTTCAAGTTAAAGTCAGTCATCAGGCGCTCACCTGGAGAATGAGGGAATTTATTTCATGTTTTAAGTCATCAGGCGCCCACCTGGAGAACGAGGGAATTTATTTCAAGTTAAAGTCAGTCATCAGGCGTCCACCTGGAGAACGAGAGATTCATTTCAAGTTAAAGTTAGTCATCAGGCGCCCACCTGGAGAATGAGGAAATGTATTTCAAGTATTAAGTCATTGGTAGGCGCCCACCTGAAGAATGAGGGAATTCATTTCAAATTAAAGTTATTAATATGCCCCCACCTGGAGAATGCGGGAATTTATTTCAAGTTCAAGTCAGTAGCAGGAGCCCGCCCGAAGAATATGGTCAATTAAAGTTAAGAAGTAGCAGAAGCTCGCCTCAAGAATGCGAGTCAACAGTTCAAGATGCACAACAAGACTGTAGAAGATTCAAGATCAAGCTTCAGAAAACTTATAGATAGGAATCTTGTAACTCATAGCTAATAGGCTTGTTTAGTTTCTTTTCATTTTGATTTTGGTATAATAAGGAGCTCAACAAGCAGTAACAGCAGCAACAATAGTGAAATCACAGCTATTCGGTAGTCACAGCTACCAAAATTCCCAGAACTACACTGACATGATTCCTTTAAAGCCAAGGATATGTAGGCAACCTCCGAAGCAAGGTTCGGTCAAACTTTTTCAAACCGCTTCCCATGGAGTATCCAAACGGGCAAAAATTGCTCGTATTTGCTCACTTTATCTTTGCCCGAAAACTCTTCGTGTTTCCGAGCAAAGAGGGGCAGCTGTGAGCACGTGATTTTTACCCGACAAACAATACTCCTACAAATTCAAAATAGGTTTTTCTAATTATTCTAATTTTTATAGAAGTTTTAGGAATTTCTTGTTAATTGTTGCTTGCATTTAGTTGCATATTTAACATTTTACAATCATAAGAAAAAACACCAAAAATGTCTAAAATATTTCATGCATAGCATTTTAGGTCTTAATTACATTTAGGATTTAATTACATAAGTTAATTTCCTTATTAAACAAAAAATCAAAAATATTGGACATTTTTACATTTTTAGTTTTCAGTTGTAAATTAGTAATTTCCTTTCATTAGTCTTAAGTTAATTAATTATTTTTATNAATTTCCTTTCATTAGTCTTAAGTTAATAAATTATTTTTATTTTAGAAGTAGATAATTAATTCAATTCTACTAATTAGATTATTTTTAGAACTTAACTTAGGTTTTTAATCAATTTTATTAGGATTTAAAAAATTCAAGGAAAAGAAAATGTGAAAGGCTGTGTTTATTTCTGAATTGGGCCAAAACCTTAGCGTTGGCCCAATTTCCCTTTAAACCCAACTTGCCCCAAGCCTAGTCCGTTCCATCCCTCACTTAACCCAAAACGACGTCGTTTAATAATGCCAATCCCATCCATTCAACCCATCTCATCCAATGGTTCACAACTCCCTCTCTAATCCCTCATATCTGTCGGAGACCGCTCCCAAACCCCTCAGACCCCTCTCACTTCTCCATCTCTCTCACTCAATGAGACCCTAGCCGCCCCCAAATCCCTCACCCCACTGGCCGGTGGTCACCGTCCAAACAACCCCAAATCTTCACCCTATAATCCCCATACGTCCCTAATCCCAAATCCCTTACCAGTTTCCCCAAATAATCATCCAAACTCCCCGAATTTCAAATCTAAGAAGTCAAGAAAACTTAGTTGTTTTTCTTTTCCGATTCTTTCCAAACTCGGGCTTGTCTTTCGTTATTACTTGCCTCAATCGACTACCTTCAGAGTCGAAGGGTGATTTCATGCCGTTGATTGGTCACCTCCACTTGATTGGTCTCATACCCTTTCTTCTCCGTTCAAAACCTCAATGGCTCAGGGTAGTAGCCCCCATAGCTTTGGGGTATCGTTTGGTATTCGACTCTTCTGCCAAGTTAAGGTCGTTATCGTTACAGGAAGCCATTGTTTCTGTCTTTCGAGCATGAACCAGTGCTCGTGTGACGATATAGACCCCTGCTCGGATTTCTTGAAGCCAACAGTGATGTCGTTAATGGGTAATACTTCCTCCCGTTCTTTCGTGGCCATTTGGTTTAAGTGTATGATTTACTCACAGACTGGTGTTTTTGTTGTTTCACATGATATAGCTTAGTTTTAGGGTAATTATAGCATATTTTAGCTTAGTTTCATTTATACTTAGCTGATTTTGCTAAAATTATCATTTGAAATGACTGCTTAATAATGCATCAGTAATGGACTATTAGCATATCTCTTCATTGTACTAGAGTCTCATTGGTCTTGGGTCTATTGCTGGATTTTTGGGTTGAAGAGTTACAACAAATGTGGGCTGTTTTCTACTGCTATCTGCTGTTACTATGAAGCTGAATTCTCTTCTCTGACTTTCTAACCTTTATTTGGTCATTTATCTGTTGTTTCTGCTTTCTAGGTATGTAAATATCCATACATTCATCTCTTTTCTTTGAGTTAATGAATAAATGTTGTTTGGTGTTGTATTTGTTCATGACTTTATGGACTTAGCTTATTTTTAGCCACTAAATAGTCTAAAGAGCTATCTCTGTTGATTTACATCTATAATATTTGTTCAGCTACTGTTCAAGATACACTTATGCTGCTGAAGTTGCTCAATGATGTTTTATATGTCAATACATAGTGTTAGTTAACGGATTCCGAGCATGTTAGTTAATGTCATTTGTTTGGTATAAATAGTTGATGATTAGTAGCTGAGAATGTAACTTCACATTTGAGGCAGTATAGGAGCAAAGAAAGTTGTAAGTCTGACCACCAGTTGGTCAGATCTGCATCCGAGCAGGCCAAGAAAAATCAGCTCCAAATTATGAAGTATGGTGACATTATGCATGTTGTCCCAAATCAAAAGAAAAGCCATATATAACACAGTTTGGAGTTTACAAATCACATGCAAATTAGTTATTTAGATTTCGGAGCAAGAATTATGTAAATAATTATCTGTCTCTAGTCAAATTCAATAAAAAGAAATGAAATTGAAACATGTATTATTAGTTAGATCTAGTTCGTTTCTTTCTGCTTGTAGCTCTGAATCTGTATAACATATTTTGAGGCTTTGGGGTTTATGTGTTTGGCTTTTCATTCCTTTGTGATTGATGTATGAAAAGTTACACGACCAAGTTGAGCTTGAACCATTGTTCATTTCGTTCCCTCAAAACTGTCAGGCCTAAAAGGGTGGCCTCGCGAAGGGATAGGGATAAGTTTAAAGTTACAGAGACATTGGGAATTTTAGCTACCATTTCTGCAGAATTAAGGCTTTCTTTTAGAGGTTAAAGATGTCTTGGGCTTTATTGCAAGCCCATGACTTTGGCCAGTATATGAACTATTTCTGGTTCTCAAATTATAATCCTTTTGTTTAGTTTAAAATCAAGATATTGAAGTTAGTAAAGCGAATCATATGAGTATTTGGATTAAAATAAGTTTTAATATTTTGATACCTGACTATTTGATAGCATTGAGCCTTCACATACCTAAAATCTATAACACCTAGACCTCACACATATAACCTTGCGTTCCAGAAATTAGGCAATTCTTGAATAGTATGCTTTTAGACACGCTTTTAATTAATCAAATAATCGTGACTATGTACACATTCGCGTGACATGATTACAATTTCAAAAATAAATAAATAATCATAGCCATGCTTTAGGCGCGCATGTAATCGACTTTCGTAATTGTGTACACGTTCGCGTGATATGATTATAATTTCCCAAAATAAATCAAAGTATGCGTTCGCGCGACTTTGGCCAACGATCTTAATATTAACAAAGCGGAACTAATTGTGTACACGTACGCTTGACATGATTCACACACATGTGATCCGTTTCAAAGATAAATCCATAAGTGCCATATCTAAAAGTGGTAAAAGGTAAAATGCACATAAGTTCTAAAACACGCAATTAAATAACTTAATTAAGCCATGTATGATTAAAGCGACCGTGCTAAAACTACGGAATCCGGGAGTACCTAACACCTTCTCCCAGGTTAACAGAATTCCTTACCCAGTTTTCTAGTTTCGCAGACTTTGAACAGAGTCAATGTTCCTCGATTTGGGATTTAAAATAAACCGGTGACTTAGGACACCATAAATTATCCCAAGTGGAGACTCTGATTAAACAAATAATCCCATTTCGATTAATGTCACTTTAATTGGAAAAACTCTCATATCCCCTTGGATAAAAGGAGGTGTGACACCAGATACCCCAAAGTCCAAGAAAAGCAGGGCTCGAAAGTCGAAGACTGATCCCTCCGTTCTGTCTGTCGATGTAGTCCAAACACTACGAGATAAAGACGAGGAGGGAGAAGATGCCAACTGCCTACTGGTCGCTCGGAAGAGGGAAAACATCGAAGCTTCGAGAACTGCTGAGTCGGTGACGGTCGAGGAGGTTCAGCTGCAGATCGAGATGATCTCGGGGGAAGGTACGAGCAGGATCCCCAAGTCATTAGGTGTTGATGATGCCTCCGGCCGTGATGAGAAATCGGCAGGTGTTCCCGTAGGGTGTAGTTCTGAGGCCCTTCAAAGAGAAGAGAATGCCCTGAGTGACTCGCTCGGGGAAATTAATATCGATGATTCGCCTCCCGGTCCCACGTTCTCCGAGGGGCAGTTCCGGGATGCCCGATCCATAGGAACCCCCGAAGTGGGGACGGCCCCCGAAGGGGACGATATATTTCGTGGTTTCTTCATAGGGGTCGATGATGTTTCCGACCTTGACGAATCACTCATTTGTTATGAGGCTCAGCGGCTTCCGAACCAAGTGAGTTTTAGCACATGCTACCATGCTTGCGTTTGTTTTTATTTCTCTAAGTCTGATTTCCTTTCTTTCTGTATAGGCTAGAACGCTCCATCGAGAAGCGGCTTTCGATGTGAGGTTGATCTAAAAAAGCTTACGGAGGAGAGAAACGCCCTCAAACTCCTCTATGTGCAAAAAGAAGAGTAGATCGTGAGCATTCGAGCCGAACTGACAAGAGCTCATCGAGATCAGACCAAGCTCATTGAACGGGCAATGTAAAGTTTTGGGAGCTTGTTATGTATCGACTTGATATTGGCAATTAACACTTTGATCCTGCAAGTTCAGCAGAAGGCCGAATTGGTTGAGCAAATTCGTGAGGGGGCTAAGATTAAAGAGGCAGAGACTTTGGAGTGGAAGCATAACATGGACCCTCTCGCCTCGGAGAAAGAAATGGTTCGGGCCCAACTGTCTTCGGTTGAGCATCAACTCCAAAGTGTGAAGGAGGATAACTTGGCCCGAGCCCAGAAGGTTGAAGAGCTCGAGACTCGGTTGGTCGTTGAGCTTGCAAGGGCCACATCAGAGGCAGAGGTGCTCATGGCCTCCTACCGAGCTGATGCCGAAGCCGCTAACACTCGGGCAAAGGAAATTTCTGATGATGCTGAGGTTAGATTGTCCCGTGTTGCCGAGAATACTAGGCGCCAATCTCGAAGAGAGACTCTTGAGGAGGTACATGCTTGTGGCTTCGACCTCACGGCTGATATCGAGAATGCAAAGGTTTTGGAGGATGAGGCCGGAGCTTTGCTTTCTGATGAGGAAGACTCTGCGAGTGGATTCGAGAGCGGAGATGAAGATAAAGCTCCAGAAGATACGGTTCCCGAGGCGGACTAGGCACTTAGGATTGTTTCTCCTTTTGTTTTTTTGTGTAAGATCGTGAGTGGTCTTTGTATATACTTTGCATATATGAAAGATTTCTTTTCTTTTCGTTTTGTCTCCGATTTCTGATTTATGATAAATGTTTTTTTGCCTTTGCCTTGTGAAAACTTTATTGCAATCGGTTTACTGTAGCCTCTATAATCGAGTGAGCAATAGCTCGAACGCAGAGTAGAATAAACCCTTAGGTTTTTTAGTTAAGCGAGGGCGAGTCCCCGAGCTTAATAACATGTTCGGGATTTTGATTTCTGATGGCTCGATCGAAGCCGTAAATGTACTACTTTTATAGCTGAGTTCGAGTAAGTTTCAAACTCACAGTAACCTACCCCTTAAGGTTTTTATATCATATAATGATGAATCCTCGATCTATATTTTACTTGAGCTCGGAATAATGGATCCCTTAGGTCCGAAATGAGTGAGAATAAAATCTCGAACTCTAAGTGTATTGGCCCTTAGGCTCTTTAGATTGGGCCGATATGGCCTCTAAAAGATGGCTATATTTTCCCCTTTTTGGCTTAGAAGGCTTAGTAAAATAAAAATTATTTTATGCCTTAACACGTATTCTTAACCCATTGGGTTTTTTGAGGGTTCGATGTCGATTGAAACCCCTTTGCTTTTTATGCCTTAGCACATTTGTGTTAAGATAATTTGATACCTCTTAAGGTTTTTCGAGGGCTGATTTTATCGAATCCCTTTTGATTACATGCCGAGGGTAGCCTTTTTTAACCGGTTATTCAAAGAATTCAAAGGCCTATTTTTATTGCGGAATTCGGACGTCTCCGAGCCGCTTTAATTTGGCCGTAGCCTTTGGGTATGCATCTTGGGATTATTTCCCAATAATACTTCAAACTTGTTCGAAGTATTAGTCTCCGAGAATGATGGCCTTGGCCTGTAGATCGAGGGGCGCCTCTTTGTGGTCTTATGAATTTGAGTTTAGATTACTCGAATATGTCGATCATCGACGGTAGTCCTCGAGTGTACGAGGTATATTTGCACTTGGCCCTTGAGCCATTTCTTACAAAATCATAAGTGTGGAGCTTGTATAGTAGAAAAGTTTCTTTGAGACACAAGACGTTTGAAAAGAATGCTTATTTGTATAATTTATACATGCGTACATGTTTTGCCATCAGGGCTCGAGTAATCTATACGAATACGGTTCATTCGACCGTTTCACCCATTACAAAGTTTCTCTATCGAGTCCCTTTGACATGAAGTATTTTTCTCGAAAGTATAACCTCCAAGGGTGATGCCCCCAGTATTCGAGGTTGATTGTAAAGAAGCCTTGGATGCTGTTGAATGGTCCTCAGGTAGCACATAATTGTTGCCTCGTTAAACACCTCGCCGGAAAAACCCACTTGGGACAAAAACCGACCTAAGGAAAACAGAGTGTAATGCGTGCTTTAAAACCTGAGGTCTCGATATCTTCGATCGATCATGTGCAATGAGTTAGTGTCGAATATATAAATGAAAAAGGGAATAAATTCATACCTTAGCAATAATACCATTTAAGAAGCGATATGTTCCAATTATTTGGCAGTTATTCGCCGTTCATCGTGCCGAGCTTATAAGATCCCTTTCCGACGATGTCGAGGACTTGGTAGGGTCCTTCCCAATTTGGGCCGAGCTTTCCTTTATTAGGATCTCGAGTATTGATGGTGACTTTCCTTATGACCAATTCCCCGACTCTAAAGTAGCGAAGGTTGGTTCTCCTATTGTAGTATCTTTCGATTCGTTGCTTTTGTGCAACCATTCGAACGAGTGTGGCTTCTCATTTTTCATCCAATAATTCGAGGCTAGTATTCATAGCCTCGTTATTTGACTCTTCTGTTGTATGTCGAAACCTAACACTAGGTTCCCCGACTTCGACTGTAATCAAGGCTTCAGAACTATATACTAATGAGAATGGGGTTACCCTCGTACTGGAGTTTGACGTTGTTCGATATGCCCAAAGGACTTCGGGTAGAATTTCTCTCCATTTCTGTCACGACCCAACTGGAGGGTCATGACTAGCACCCGGGCCATACTTGCCGAGCACCAACGTACATTTTATCTAACCTTCCTTATTATCTTTAAGGGCCGAGAAGATCAATATAAATGGTATACATGGATCATGAACATCCAACAATGAAAGATAATGTCATGAACATATATAACATGGGATGACAAGACTGTCAAGAAACTATATATAAGGTACGAGCTACCATGCTGTCGTGAAAGACTATACAACAAAAATCAGCCGACAAGGCATTCCAAACCATACATGAGTCGACACCTGTCTATGAGCCTCTAAAGGAACATAAGTGCTACAACATTGCCGGAACAGGGCCCCGACATACCCATAATGTCTATAACAAAAATGCATACCAAGACCACGGCAAGTCCGGAGAAGGGATCTCGCCAATAACCGCTGAACTGGACAGCCTACTGTGGTGGGGGAGCTGTGTCTACCCGTCTATCAGGACCTGCAGCACGACATGCAGCGTCCACAAATAAAAAGGACGTCAGTACGAATAAAGTACTGAGTATGTAAGGCAGGAAAGCATAAGTAAGAACAGTAATGTAAACAAGGATAGAGAATATACAACCTGTGACATCTGGGTACCTCTGAGGGCTATTGACATGAAATACATGATACATACATATATATACATAAACTTTTAAAACATATGCCTTTGTGGGCATCACCATCATCATATCGTACCCGGCCATAATAGGCTCGGTAAAATGTACCCGGCCATCATAGGGCTCGGTAGAATCGTACCCGGCCACGTGGAGCTCGGTAAAACCCAACTGATCAGTGGTTGCACAATAGGTGCCGTACCCGGCCGACTATAGCGCGGCTCGGTAGAGTAAAATAGATACATATATATGATGCATGCTGGACTCATTGGAATCACATTTTGAACCTTTCGGAGTGACGTAAGGTCGGTATCCTTCGTACACGTTATTAGGATTAACTCTTCATTAAGAATCTTATAAGAATCAGGAACTACCAACAACATTGATAATATAAGAATAAGAGAAGTAACATCAATATCAATCGTTTCATAAGAAGGGCAGCAATGTAAGTACTGCTAGCTTCTAAGAGTAGAGTATCTTTGGGAGCTCGTTCATTACATTATGTACAATCGGAGTCGTGCAAAAGAATGAAGGGGATAGCCTCACATACCTTGTATATACTGCCCAACCTCAAGCTATGCAAATGTCACGACTCCTTAGTCTACAATATGAGAAATGACACTATCATTATCGCTTAAGCGTCGTAACTATTATGTATCGACCGCAACCTATTTTACGATGAAACGGACAGAACCTCCCCTATATATATGACTTCCCACAAGTCAATACAATCACCAAACAGCCCAAACAACATCATTAATAATCATATTGAGCCTCCCAAAACAGTCCACCAACCAACAACATTACTACCAAGCCTTTCGATATATATTTCACAAGTTCTAGCTTCAACGACTTAGCCACAACTTGGATAATCTTAAATATATATAGAGTAAGAGGTTCCTTACCTTTAAACAGAAAGAACAACTCCAATTTGACCTTAATTTTCCACGAAATATCCCTTCAATTCTGCCACAAGAACAAGGAAGCGAAACTAGCAATTAATTCGGGTTTTTCGGCACTAGAATTACTTTAGAAGACATGAAATCACCTAGGGTTGATATTAAAAACTTGAAGGTGTATTTACAGAACATAAAACACTTAAAACAACCTCCCACACGAGCTGGAACAACACAAAAATCAGCAACAACAAGAAGAACAAGAAACTTACTAGCGCCACGGGATTCCCGACATTTGATTTGTGTTGTTTGCCCTTTGTTTGGGTCTTGGATCATGAGAGAACCTTGAGAGACTGTTTTTAGGGTTATAAGGTCTGAATATACTGAAAAATAATGACTTAAAACGG
This sequence comes from Nicotiana otophora, assembly GCA_000715115.1. NCBI lineage: Eukaryota > Viridiplantae > Streptophyta > Magnoliopsida > Solanales > Solanaceae > Nicotiana > Nicotiana otophora. The sequence goes on from AWOL01S0014147.1 coordinate 161,288, forward strand.
GGTTGAGGTATCTTATATATGTCCATATGTCTTAAACCGACTTTGTGGGCCCCATAGAGAGCAGCTTGGCGCACTCTCACGAAAACGCGAATATCTCTCTATTCCGAGATCGTATCGACAAACGGCTTAATGCGTTGGAAACTAGACTCATAGATCTTCAATTTGATAGGTAGATCACCCCATAATTCCAAGCACATTGGGAGAAATATGCAGTAACATTTGACCTAAAGTTTAAGTAAAATTATAAACCTAAGTTGCGACAACTTTTATCGACTTTTGTTTCATAAGTCGCTTGACTTCAAAACTTATGATACGGATATTATATGATTCAAATACATTAAAACAAGACCTCTTGGGACAGTTAATCACCTCTAGTGTTACCCGAAAATACGGGTTACAACATCCTTGATTCGTTTAACTTCTAATACTTGTTAACCACTCTTATACACCCTTGTATCGTTTAAGACCAAAAGGATTAACTTTTTATCATCTCAAAGATAATCTCTTCTTGGATTTACGTCGACTAACTTACGGCATGATCTAAGGTACGTGAATTTGGATTGTAACACCCTCTCCCCCTTAGGAACATTCGTCCTTGAATGTAAGGGTTTATGGGGTGTCTAACTCATCGTGGATTCCGACGGAAATTTCCGGCTGAGTTTCCCCTATAAAATGGACACTAGCCAAACTTGCAAGCAGTTAAACCCAACCTATGGCCTTACAAGACTATACAAAGCATTATAGATATGTACATTATCTGCATATCACCATTTTGTATTAAAAAAAAAGTATTCACAAGCTATTTCTTACCTCATAGAGCCGTTCTACCTTATGATCCGTGCTTCTTTCCCCGGCATCCTCGTTATCTTCACTTTGGAATAGGTAAGGGTATTTAGACTTCATCTCCTCTCCTGCTTCCCATGGCATTTCTTCTATATTCTTGTTCCTCCATAATACTTTGGCGGAAGCTACATCCTTTGTTCTTAGCTTGCGGACTTGTCGATCTAATATAGCCACCGGCGCTTCATCATATGATAGATCCTCTGTAACTTGTACATCTTTGATAGGGACGACCCGAGAAGGGTCTCCAATACATTTCCTCAACATAGATACATGGAATACCGGGTGGACAAATTTCAATTCGGATGGCAATTCTAACTCATAAGCAACATGTCCAATTCGTCGAAGACTTTTGTACGACCCAATATACCGCGGACGCAACTTACCCTTCTTCCCAAAACGCATAACACCCTTCATCGAGGAGATCTTCAGGAAAACCCAATCACCAACCTCAAATTCCAGATCACGACGTCGGACATCGGAATAAGATTTTTGCCTGCTTTGTGCCGTCCTCAGTCGCTCTTGTATCACTTTCACATTCTCAATGGCTTGGTGAATCAAATCTGGCCCATATAATTCTGTCTCACCGACTTCAAACCATCCAACTGGTGATCTACATCTCCTCCCGTACAGTGCTTCATACAGGGCCATTTTAATACTGGAGTGGTAGCTATTATTGTAGGCGAATTCTATAAGTGCCAGATGGTCATCCCAATTCCCCTTGAAATCTAGAACACATGCTAGTAGCATATCTTCAAGCGTCTGAATGGTACGTTTAGCCTTTTCGTCAGTCTGCGGATGGAATGCAGTGCTGAGATTTACTTGTGTGCCTAAATCCTTCTGAAAAGACCTCCAAAAGTTAGCCATAAATTGAGCTCCTCGGTCTAATATAATAGATACTGGCACACCATGAAGCCTAACAATCTCCTTGATATACAACTTTGCATAATCTTCAGCCGTGTAAGTTGTCTTAACTGGCAGAAAATGGGCAGATTTTGTAAGTCGATCAACTATCACCTAGATGGAGTCAAACTTATGATAAGAGCGAGGTAATCCAATAATGAAGTCCATATTAATCACATCCCATTTCCATATCGGAATCTTTATATTTTGAATCAATCCACTGGGTTTCTGATGCTCGATCTTTACTTATTGACAATTAGGACACTGGGCTACAAATTCTGCAATAGACTT
>AWOL01S0014148.1:2611-16645 GCA_000715115.1 Nicotiana otophora
ATGACAATCTAGAATAGCATGATATGGAGACAACCAGTCCATGCCCAGAATAATTTCAAATTCGGTCATCTCAAGCAATAGGAGATCTGCTCTAGTTTCGTAACTACAGAATGTAATAATACAGGACCGGTAGATCTAGTTCACAATAACAAAATTGCCCACAGGAATGGACACATAAACATGAGTACTCAAGGACTCACGAGAAACACCCAGGAATGGAGCAAATAGAGATGACACATATGAATACGTAGATCCTGGATCAAATAATACTGAGGCATCTTTGCCACAAATAGAAATAATACCTTTAATCACGGCATCTAGGCCTCTGCATCTGGTCTAGCCGGAAAATCATAGAACCGAGCTGGAGCGCCAACTGTCTGGCCTCCGCCTGGCTGACCTCCACCTTTAGGACGGCCCCCACCCACCTTTCCTCTACCTCTGGGTGGTCGGACTACTGGTGGAGCAACTGGTCCAGTAAGCATAGGCTGTTGACCCTACTGTACTGGTCTACCTCGAAGCCTGGGGCAAAACCTTCGCATGTGACTGGGATCCCCGCACTCATAACAACTCTTCGGTGCGATGGGCTGCTGACTAAGTGTCTGGCCCTGGGGACCTNCTCGATCGTGGGCTCGATAGCTGGGTTCGATCTAGGGCTCGATCACAGCCCAGAATATACAGCAGAAGGGAAAATTGCAGCAGCTTTTTAAGTCCAACTTTTGATCCGTTAACCATCCGAAACTCACCCAAGGCCCTCGGGACCTCAACCAAATATACCAACAAGTCCTAAAATATCATACGAACTTAGGCGAACCTCTAAATCACATTAAACAACGCTAAAACCATGAATCATACCCCAATTCAAGATTAATGAAACTAAGAGTTTTCAACTTCTACATTTGATGTCGGAACCTATCAAATCAACTCTGATTGACCTCAAATTTTACACACAAGCATAAATGACATAACGGAGCTATGAAAAATATCGGAACTATATTCTGACTCCGGTATCAAAAAGTCAACTCATCGGTCAAACTTCCAAACTTAAATTCTTGTTTTTAGCCATTTCAAGCCTAATTTAATTACGGACTTTCAAATAAAATTCCGAGCACGCTCCTAAGTCCAAAATCACCATACGGTGCTGTTGGAATCATCAAAATTTTATTTTGGGGTCGTTTTCTCAAAATGTTGACCGAAGTCAACCTTAGCACTTTAAGGCCAACTTAAGGAACCAATTGTTCCGGTTTTACCTCAAACACTTCAAAATCCCGAACCAACCATCCCCGCAAGTCATAAATCATTACAAGTACCTACGAAAAGTTTTAGTTTAGGGAACGGAGTTCTAAAAGTTAAAAATAACCGGTTGGGTTATTACATACTACTTGCTGTCTTTCAAGGTTAAAATTTTTTGATTTTTCATTAGATAATTCTAGCAGTTTCTTAAGTTTTTTATAATGTGGTTTCTGATGCACATGTTCGATCGAATTACTATCTTGGTTTAGAGTTTAACAACAATTACATGTCATTTGACGTGACTAAATAATATTTATTATATTGAAGGTTGCAGCCGTTCTCGCCAGATTATATGCCACAACTGTTTGACCTAAAGGAGAGGATGAGATCTATACTAATTAGACGGGCTCATTGAGGAACTTAAACTTTTACTCCCAATGGAAGAATAGGAGAGAGCAAAATTAAATTCTTATTAGTTATGTTCTTTTAAAGTCGTGATACGGTAATTAAGTATAAATGGTATTACCCGTGGATCTTTTTCAATGGACATAATCAAGTATTTTTGGTCATACTACTTGCTGTCGTTTAAAGTTAAATAAATTTGATTTTTGATGAGGTAATTCTAGCAGTTTGTTAAGTTTTTTATAATGTGGTTTCTGATGCACAAGTTCGATCAAAGTGCTATCTTGGTTTAGAGTTTAACTTTAATTACATGTCATTTGATGTGACTAAATAATATTCATTATATTGAAGGTTGCAGCCGTATCTCGCCAGATTATATGCCACAACTGTTTGACCTAAAGTAGAGGATGAGATCTATACTAATTAGACGGGCTCATTGAGGAACTTAAACTTTTACTCCCAATGGAAGAATAGGAAAGAGAAAAATCAAATTCTTAATAGTCATGTTATTTTAAAGTTGTGATATGGTAATTAAGTATAAATGTTATTACCCGTGGATCTTTTTCAATGGACAGAATCAGGTAGTTTTGGTCATATTACTTGCTGTCTTTGAAGGTTAAATTTTTTTTATTTTTGATGAGATAATTCTAGCAGTTTCTTAAGTTTTTTATAATGTGGTTTCTGATGCACATGTTCGATCGAAGTGCTATCTTGGTTTTGTGTTTAACAACAATTATATGTCATTTGATATAATTAAATAATATTCATTATATTTAAGGTTGCAGCCGTATCTCGCCAGATTATATGCCACAACTGTTTGACCTAAAGTAGAGGATGAGATCTATACTAATTAGACGGGCTCATTGAGGAACTTAAACTTTTACTCCCAATGGAAGAATAGGAGAGAGCAAAATCAAATTCTTAATAGTTATCTTATTTTAAAGTTATGATATGGTAATTAAGTANATTTACTCCTAATGGAAGAATAGGAGAGAGCAAAATCAAATTCTTAATAGTTATGTTATTTTAAAGTTGTGATATGGTAATTAAGTATAAATGGTATTACCCGTGGATCTTGTTCAATGGACAGAATCAGGTATTTTTGGTCCTATTACTTGCTGTCATTCAAGGTTAAAAAGAATTGATTTTTGATGAGATAATTCTAGCAGTTTCTTAAGTTTTTTATAATGTGATTTCTGATGCACATGTGCGATCGAAGTACTATCTTGGTTTAGAGTTTAACAATAATTACATGTCATTTGATGTGACTAAATAATATTTATTATATTGAAGGTTGCAGCCGTATCTCGCCAGATTATATGCCACAACTGTTTGACCTAAAGTAGAGGATGAGATCTATACTAATTAGACGGGCTTATTGAGGAACTTAAACTTTTACTCCCAATGGAAGAATAAGAGAGAGCAAAATCAAATTCTTAATATTTATGTTATTTTAAAGTTGTGATATGGTAATTAAGTATAAATGGTTTACCCGTGGATCTTTTTCAATGGACAGAATCAGGTATTTTTGGTAATACTACTTGCTGTCTTTCAAGGTTAAACAATTTTGATTTTTGATGTCATAATTTTAGCAGTTTCTTAAGTTTTCTATAATGTGGTTTCTGATGCACATGTTCGATCGAAGTACTATCTTGGTTTAGAGTTTAAAAATAATTACATGTCATTTGATGTGACTAAATAATATTCATTATATTGAAGGTTGCAGCCGTATCTCGCCAGATTATATGCCATAACTGTTTGACCTAAAGTAGAGAATGAGATCTATCTTATTAGACGGGCTCATTGAGGAACTTAAACTTTCACTCCCAATGAAAGAATAGGAGAGAGCAAAATCAAATTCTTAATAGTTATGTTATTTTAAAGTTATGATATGATAATTAAGTATAAATGGTATTACCCGTGGATCTTTTTCAATGGACAAAATCAAGTATTTTTGGTCATACTACTTGTTGTCTTTTAAGGTTAAATAAATTTGATATTTGATGAGATAATTCTAGCAGTTTGTTAAGTTTTTTATAATGTGCTTTCTGATGCACAAGTTCGATCGAAGTGCTATCTTGGTTTAGAGTTTAACAATAATTACATGTCATTTGATGTGACTAAATAATATTCATTATATTGAAGGTTGCAGCCGTATCTCGCCAGATTATATTCCACAACTGTTTGACCTAAAGTAGAGGATGAGATCTATACTAATTAGACGGGCTCATTGAGGAACTGAAACTTTTACTCCCAATGAAAGAATAGGAGAGAGCAAAATCAAATTCTTAATAGCTATGTTATTTTAAAGTTGTGATATGGTAATTAAGTATAAATGGTATTATCCATGGATCTTTTTCAATGGACAGCATCAGGTATTTTTGGTCATACTACTTGCTGTCTTTCAAGGTTAAATTTTTTTAATTTTTGATGAGATTATTCTAGCAGTTTCTTAAGTTTTTTATAGTGGGTTTCTGATGCACATGTTCGATTGAAGTACTATCTTGGTTTAGAGTTTAACAATAATTACATATCATTTGATGTGACTAAATAATATTTATTATACTGAAGGTTGCAGCCGTATCTCGCCAGATTATATGCCACAACTGTTTGACCTAAAGTAGAGGATGAGATCTATACTAATTAGACGGGCTCATTCAGGAACTTAAACTTTTACTCCCAATGGAAGAATAGGAGAGAGCAAAATCAAATTCTTATTAGTTATGTTCTTTTAAAGTCGTGATATAGTAATTAAGTATAAATGGTATTACCCGTGGAGCTTTTTCAATGGACATAATCAAGTATTGTTTGTCATACTACTTGCTGTCTTTTAAGGTTAAATAAATTTGATTATGGATGAGATAATTCTAGCAGTTTGTTAAGTTTTTTATAATGTGGTTTCTGATGCACAAGTTCGATTGAAGTGCTATCTTGGTTTAGAGTTTAACAATAATTACATGTCATTTGATGTGACTAAATAATATTCATTATATTGAAGGTTGCAGCCGTATCTCGCCAGATTATATGCTATAACTGTTTGACCTAAATTAGAGAATGTGATCTATCTAATTAGACGGGCTCATTGAGGAACTTAAACTTTCACTCACAATGAAAGAATAGGAGAGAGCAAAATCAAATTCTTAATAGTTATGTTATTTTAAAGCTATGATATGGTAATTAAGTATAAGTGGTATTACCCGTGGATCTTTTTCAATGGACATAATCAGGTATTTTTTGTCATACTACTTGCTGTCTTTCAAGGTTAAAAAATTTTGATTTTTGATGAGATAATTCTAGCAGTTTCTTAAGTTTTTTATAATGTGGTTTCTGATGGACATGTTCGATCGAAGTACTATCTTGGTTTAGAGTTTAACAACAATTACATGTCATTTGATGTGACTAAATAATATTCATTATATTGAAGGTTGCAGCGGTATCTCGCTAGATTATATGCTACAACTGCTTGACCTAAAGTAGAGGATGAGATCTATACTAATTAGACGGGCTCATTGAGGAACTTAAACTTTTACTCCCAATGGAAGAATAGGAGAGAGCAAAATCAAATTCTTAATAGTTATATTATTTTAAAGTCGCGATATGGTAATTAAGTATAAATAGTATTACCCGTGGATCTTTTTCAATTGGCATAATCAAGTATTTTTGGTCATACTACTTGCTGTCTTTTAAGGTTAAATAAATTTGATTTTTGACGAGATAATTCTAGCAGTTTGTTAAGTTTTTTATAATGTGGTTTCTGATGCACAAGTTCGATCGAAGTGCTATCTTGGTTTAGAGTTTAACAATAATTACATGTCATCTGATGTGACTAAAAAATATTCATTATATTGAAGGTTGCAGCCGTATCTCGCCAGATTATATGTCACAACGGTTTGACCTAAAGTAGAGGATGAGATATATACTAATTAGACGGGCTCATTGAGGAACTTAAACTTTTACTCCCAATGAAAGAATAGGAGAGAGCAAAATCAAATTCTTAATAGTTATGTTATTTTAAAGTTGTGATATGGTAATTAAGTATAAATGGTATTACCCGTGGATCTTTTTCAATGGACACAATCAAGTATTTTTGGTCATACTACTTGTTGTCTTTCAAGGTTAAAAGTTTTTGATTTTTGATGAGATAATTCTAGCAGTTTCTTAAGGTTTTTATAATGTGGTTTCTGATGCACATGTTCTATCGAAGTACTATCTTGGTTTAGAGTTTAACAACAATTACATGTCATTTGATGTGACTAAATAATATTCATTATATTGAAGGTTGCAGCCGTATCTCGCTATATTATATGCCACAACTGTTTGACCTAAAATAGAGGATGAGATCTATACTAATTAGACGGGCTCGTTGAGAAACTTAAACTTTTACTCCCAATGAAAGAATAGGATTGAGCAAAATCAAATTCACAAGTTTTAGCTTAGAGGAAAAGAGTACTATTACTACCATGCAAATATGATGCAATTTCTTTTCTAATAGTGGATGATTTGGTGTTCATTTTGGATAAAGCATACAAAAAGAAGAAGATTCTTGAAATGTTAGCTAACGATTTTCTATCGATGTCAACTATTACTATATTTTTGTGTACCTTCAAACTATTAGTAAAGATCATATTCCTGTAGGAATTAATGATATTCAACACTCTGCAGTTTAATATGTCAGTTCCAACTGCATATATTCGTGTTGCTTTCTTTGACTTTGTACTCCTTTAACAGCTTGTGCTACTTTCGTTCTTCTTGATTGCGCTTTGCCTGGTGGGAGTGTGACATGCTTAAATTGCCACCATACTTTATTGCTACTGCTGTAATCTTATGCAACTTAGTGCACACTAGTGGTGTTAGACAATGAAATAAAACTTGTGAGTTGCACGCAAAATACTCAAAGATCAACTTTTGTGAGTGTACTAACTCTGCATTATATGATTATTGTAACTAATTTCTCATGCTTGCTTTAGTTTAACTTTTTTTTTTCCTTTGCTTTTTAGGGATTGTTCAAGATTAATAGCGAACTTCCACCAAAAGACAACAAACAAAAAAATGAACAGGGGTACGTAAAAGGTACAATACATCTAAATTTGGTTATGCAGCAAGATGTGAGCCTACTCATTTTCTTCTTATGCAAACCCAATAATAAAAATGTCATGTATAGATTTTTAACTTGATGTAACATTTGTTATTGGGTTGCTCGAATAGAATGTGGGAGTTTTTATTGTTACCTAAATTACAAAAGCAGAATATTAACTCAGCTACTGTTGTCGTCCCCAGGGAATCTGACTACTTTCCTTAAAAAGCATGATTATTAAATTTGCAAACAACTTAGGGTTGTTATAGCCACACCATTGGTTGTGTTAGAGTCTAACAGTTAGACACAAACAAGGTATAGATTTTAAGTAGTCACTGACATCAAGTTTTAATATATGTTCCAAGTTTTCTTGTTTTATGAAATGTTGCACTTTCTTTGAACGTTTTGTCGTCCCAACCATACGACGATCCAACATTAATAATTTGCAGAAATTTTTACTATATTATTTCATGTATATTCGTTAGTTTAATAATATTAATTTTATTTTTCAAATTCGTGTACTATATGACTCGATATACATGTGCAACGGATGTGCCGAGAAACTAGTTATATTAAAAATGAGAGTGACATAACTAAAAAGTTAAATTACTTAAATATCGCTCTAAATAAAATTTGACGAGCGCAAAACACACATTAAAATATGCTCGCTAGTCGAATATAGTAAATTAAAATATCGTATCCACACGGGTTAGAGTTAATCAGTATAATCGTAGTTTGTAACTAGATTGCTATCCAAGATGATCAACAATTTAGGTTATGTGATTAAAACTAAAATTAACTAAGAATCTATACTATTGGCTAATGACAATCAATGCAAGTATTAAGCAAAGGAAGTTATCAATTGGGAGAAGATAGGGTTGATATGATAGGTGCAAGATAAATGTTTGGGATGTAACTCTAAATAATTCACTTCTAATGTTCAAGTGAGTCTCTCGAATTCACTTGGTTATTAGTTCAATTGATTAGTAGAAGCTCCTCTCTCGATTAAGTCTCAACCTCACAAGATGAACCAATTTTAAGCACGTGAAGATATGCAAGAGTTCGTAGTGGATTGGTATTTAGGAGAACCTCTCTTGATTATCCTCCTAACTAAGTTTAACCAACAATTCAACTAGCCTCTTCCGATTACTAAGAAGAATTAATGTCACGACCCCAAAATCCAACTAGTCGTGATGACACCTAACCCAACCTGCTAGGTAAGCCAACTAATAACTATCCAATTCCAATAATATTTAATAAGACAATTAAGTAAAAGAAATTATCTGAATCTTATACATTTTCCAAGGACTGGTAATACAAATCATGAGCTTCTAAGATTAGAATTTACAAAGTTAGTATGAAATAAATGCATCATCTCTTCGAAATGTACATAAATAATTTTTTATGAATCTAAGGCTACCATGAACAAGAGGAAGCTACAACCGGAATACATGTACGTCTTCAATTCCAGCTCCCGTCGATCACAGCAACATCAGCAACCAACATCTGCATGCAAGGTGTAGAAGTATAGTATGAGTACAACCGACCTCATGTACTCAATAAGTAACAAACCTAACCCTAGGTTGAAAGTAGTGACGAGCTGAAAAAAAGATCCGGTCCAACACCAATAGCCAACAACAGTCCATAACAACGTAAAACAAGTAATAAAAGAAGTAACTCAGAGATAGAATGCTCAACTTAATCATGATTTCTGAAAATAGTTCTGTCTTTCAAATATATCAGTGAAAACTCAAATCGTTTACCGAAATTTTCAAAAATATGAGTAAGTTTGAAAACATTAATTTTTCCCAAAAATCCTTTCAACAATGGATAAGATGTTCCATTTTTTCTTTCCAGATAGCAAGTGTAAAATACATCTCTATGCCCATATGTCAACATGTGTGAGAAGTCATGAATGACGTGATATCATACATCATGAGAAAAATTACATCTATATGCATGTATGTCATGTGTGCATGTCAATGCAATGTATCTCAGAGATGAACTCATGTACTCACACTCTCAGAGTACTCAATCTCACTGTCTCACACTTTCCATTCATCATGCTCAATCACTCAGTATTGTATATGGCCAATCCGGCCCAGAGAAGATACATATCAGAATATATACATCAATTGACCATCAGTCACTCAGTACCGAGTAGGGGCCAATGCTTTGGACAAGATCCATGTCCAGGGAAGTTCCATCCATCAATATAAATCAACCGCGCTCGCTGGGTGTGTGTGCAGACTCCGGAGGGGCTCCTTCAGCCCAAGCACTATATCAAGCCAATCATGGCACAAATCAATATAACCTATTGCAGCGTGCAGCCCAATCCCATAATATAATCAATATAACATGCTACAGCGTGCAGCCCAATCCCATAATATTACTCACACTCAAGCCCTCGACCTCACTCAGTCATCAATTTCTCCAGTCTCTCGGGCTCATAATGCCATGAAACTAGCCCAAAATGATGATATGATGTGTCAATAAATGGTAATAGAGACTGAGATATGATATGCATATAAATGCATATGACTGAATATGTAATGTAATAAAAGCAGATAACTCAACAGTAGAAATGACCTCAGTGGGTCCCAATAGGATAAGTATATAGCCTAGATATGGTTTCTATCATGGATCACAGCTCAAAAGCTCTAGTACGTAAATATTCCATGGTTACAGATAAGATAAGGTAACTACACAGTACCTCAAGAATAACGGAGTCACAATTCACACGGTGCACGTCCACATGCCCGTCACCTAGCATGTGCGTCACCTCAACACCAAACACATAGCACGTAATTCGGAGTTTCATACCCTCAGCATCAAGTTTAGAGCGTTACTTACCTCGAAGAAGCCAAATTCCAATACCGAGCAAGCCAAGCGATGCTCCAAAAATGCCATCTCGCGCGTACCGATCTCCGAATGGCTCAAAACTAGCCAAATGCAGCTCAAATACATCAAATAACACCAAATTAAAAAAACACCCAATCAATAAAGGTCGAATCTTCAATCAGAAGCCCTAAATCGGCCAAAACTTTCAACCTGGGCCCGCACCTTGGAACCCGATAAAACTCACAAAATCTGATAACTCATTCAATTACGAGTCCAACCATACTAATTTCACTCAAATCTGACTCCGAATCGATATTCAAAGCACAAAAATTCACTTTATAAAACTTTAATCCAAACCCCTCAATTTTTTCTTTTGGAACCCTCAATCAAATGCCGAAAACGAAGATAGATTCATGATATAAAATCAAAAATGAGTAGAGAACACTTACCTCAGTCCACATTGTGAAAATTGCTTCAAGAATAGCCTCAATCCGAGCTCCATAGCTCCAAAAATGCAAAAATGGCTGAAACCCCCGAAATAGAGTACTTTATACTTCTGCCCAAGAATTCTCCTATGCGAACGCGGAAAACCCATCGCGTTCGCGATGAACAAAATTAATCTACCACCAAATCACTCTACGCGTTCACGGCACAAACCTCGTGAACGTGATACACACAGGAGATGGAATTGTGCGAATGCGGTAGACACCACGCGAATGCAAAGAAGAAGGTCGTCGACTGCCCACCTCAGTCAAACACACTACCCAAACGCGTGCACACTAGCGCGAACACGATGCTCACTCTGCAGCAACCTACGCGAATGTGTCTGAGAACCCGCAAATGCAAAGAACAACTTGACCCCAGCCATCAAACATCCTTACGCGATCGCGATCCTTTCTCCGTGATCGTGATTAAAAAACCAGATACCCTCAGCTCTGTAGAACCAGCAATGCAAAATGAAGGAAAAATAGTCCGAAATCAATCTGAAACATGCCCAAGCCCCTCGGGACTCCGTCCGAACATACCAACAAGTCCCAAAACACAACATGGACTTACTCGAGGCCTCAAATCACACATAACAACAACGAAATGACGAATTGCATCTCAAATCAAACTTGATGAACTTTGAACTTTTCCAAGTTTCATAACTTGTGTCGAAACATAGCAAATCAACTCGGAATGAACCCAAATTTTGCACACAAGTCCCAAATGACATAACAAAACTATTCCAATTCCTAGAACTACAATCCGGACCCGATATCCACAAAGTCAACTCTCAGTCAAACTTATGAACTTTCCAAACCTTCAAATTTTAATTTTCGCCAAATTGTGCTGAAACCTTCTAGAAACATCCAAATGCAAATCCGGTCATACTCTCGAGTCCAAAATCACCATCCGGACCTAACAGAATGATCAAAACTCCGTTCGGGGGGTCAAATTCACAAAAAGTCAAATTTGGTCAACTCTTCCTAATTAAAGCTTCAATAATGAAATTCATCCTTCCAAATCGATTCCGAATAACCTGAAAACTAAAACTGACCATTCGCATAAGTCATAATACATTATACGGAGCTAATAATGCCCATAAACTACCAATCGAAGTGCAAATTCTCAACATGACCGGTCGGGTCATTACATCCCCCTCCCACTTAAACATGCGTTCGTCCTCGAACGTGCCCAGAGTTGTTCTTAAGCCATCAAATCACCGTGTAACCTTAACATGCACATACTCGGGGTTGATCCCATGTCACCCTAATCCATATAAGCCTGACGACACAACATAACTGCAAATCCTTACTTCAACCTTAGCCCGTAAACTTCAGAATTCAATTTCAAACGTCCGAAATTTCCTATAAGATCTGAATCTCGCATCTAAACACTGTATAAGTTTGTACAAGTTGTATCAAGCCGTAACCATAACCCAAGATATAATCACATGATATACCTCATAACTCGCGTACTTGTAGCAATAACTTCTAACCACAATAATTGCTGACAACAAACCTGGCACTGGTAATAAACCTCATATCAAACAAAGGCTCGCTCTAAAACCTTCGTACACTGCCGATGATGAAAGAAACACGCAGAACTCATAACCCTTCATCAGATCAGCAAGTCATGGAGCTCCCTCTCCTTAGACAAGAACTATAGCAATTTCTAAGTCGTTCCGATATTACCCTTACAAATATATCGCAATCAAATCCGATAACACCCATCCTAGATCCGACGACCTCATTTTATCAAATACTAACTACTCTACTGAAACGCCACACCCATACTACCCATATCGACAAACAGTGCAATCCGTGCACCAATACGCAATAATTCAAATGTACTCAAACCTGGAAAATGACTCAAACGAGAGAGCCGTCCCGTAAGCTCAACAAGTACCACCACAATGCAATGCTAAGAACCCATCACACACCGTAAAACCAAAACACACGAATCAATCACAAAGGATCATATCCCGGCATACCTCAGTTGCAATGCGTGACCCCATCCAAATACTGGTCTATATGAAATACCTCAAGCCACCCTGCTCAAAATCGATAACCACGCATAATTCGACATCGAGTGCCCAAAGTGCATTACCATAACTACGGAGAAGCAAATGATGCAATGCCACACAAGCCCAAAAGAACATAACCAATGCGCAATCAATCATGCAACACCCAAATACCCATCTCGCTCAAATTCCACTATTAAGCCCGAATAGAACTGCACCATGCGTGCATATAACCAACGAATCACAACCTCTTGTAGCATAGAAGGGTAACTCATAGACCATATTAGAGCACGAATAATCTCAACACTAACCGAATGGTACATCCCTCATAATGGCAGTACTGAGTAAATTAATCCGACCCAATGCAGAATACACATCCTTATTAGGCCAACCTATGGACCCCAAATCAACTCTGGCCACCCCTAATAGAATAATAACCCTCTAAAATTCCATAATGACTAAATCATAACACATACTAACCTCTAGCTAGCTTTGGCCACGTCTTCACAGTCCACAACCGCGAAACGATCTGCTTCTGAGAATTCCCGATCACCAAATCCATAGAACACACGAATCACCATATCTTATCCCAACTCCACTACCAGAATGTCTAACACATCTCTCATACATGATCACCCCACGAGGAATACCTCTATAATTCTTTTGTTCCACATAGCAAAATCTGAATATAAAAAATAGATCAACCCGACGAGCACCACAATACCAATGAAGCATTCGTAAGTCAAAACACAATGCGACTTCTGAAATGTGCACCCTTCTCAAGCAGTACCAAGTAGTAATATCATTCACCTAGTCCTCCGAAACCGTCCATGTTGCCTAAGAATTTATGTCCTTCCCTTCAAAACTGACCCGTGACCTTGCACATGCAAATCTCGATCCCACACAACACACTACATCGATCATTCTATCATATGAAAAGCACGAGAATCTCATAATCCCCTCATAGTCACAAGCAAACTACATACTCAATTAGCTTGGAACCTTCCATTTTGTCACGACCCAACTGGAGGGTCATGACTAGCACCCGGGCCATACTTGCCGAGCACCAACGTACATTTTATCTAACCTTCCTTATTATCTTTAAGGGCCGACAAGATCAATATAAATGGTAGACATGGATCATGAACATCCAAAAATGAAAGATAATGTCATGAACATATATAACATGGGATGACAAGACTGTCAAGAAACTATATATAAGGTACGAGCTACCATGCTATCGTGAAAGACTATACAACACAAATCAGCCGACAAGGCATTCCAAACCATACATGAGTCGACACCTGTCTATGAGCCTCTAAAGGAACATAAGTGCTACAACATTGCCGGAACAGGGCCCCGACATACCCATAATGTCTATAACAAAAATGCATACCAAGACCACGGCAAGTCCGGAGAAGGGATCTCGCCAATAACCGCTGAACTGGACAGCCTACTGTGGTGGGGGAGCTGTGTCTACCCGTCTATCAGGACCTGCAGCACGACATGCAGCGTCCACAAATAAAANCACTACATCGATCATTCTATCATATGAAAAGCACGAGAATCTCATAATCCCCTCATAGTCACAAGCAAACTACATACTCAATTAGCTTGGAACCTTCCATTTTGTCACGACCCAACTGGAGGGTCATGACTAGCACCCGGGCCATACTTGCCGAGCACCAACGTACATTTTATCTAACCTTCCTTATTATCTTTAAGGGCCGACAAGATCAATATAAATGGTATACATGGATCATGAACATCCAACAATGAAAGATAATGTCATGAACATATATAACATGGGATGACAAGACTGTCAAGAAACTATATATAAGGTACGAGCTACCATGCTGTCCTGAAAGACTATACAACAAAAATCAGCCGATAAGGCATTCCAAACCATACATGAGTCGACAGCTGTCTATGAGCCTCTAAAGGAACATAAGTGCTACAACATTGCCGGAACAGGGCCCCG
>AWOL01S0014149.1:0-22905 GCA_000715115.1 Nicotiana otophora
ATGACTTCTCACACATATTGGCATATGGGAATATTGATGCATTTTCCACTGGCTATGTGGAAAAAAAATGAAACATCTTATTTATTATTGAAAGAAATATTTGAAAAATTACTTTTTTCAAACTTACTCATATTTTTGGCAATTTCGGTAAAAGACTTGAGTTTTCACGGATACACTTGAAAGGTAGAGCTATTTTCAGAAACCATGATTAAGTTGAGCATGTTATTGTTGAATTATTACTTGTGTTGCTTTAAATTATATTGTTATGAAATATTGTTGGCTATTGGTGTTAGACCCCGACGTGTGTTCCAGCTTGTTACTACTTTCAACCTAAGGTTAGGTTTGTTACTTATTGAGTACATGGGATCGGTTGTACTCAGACTACACTTCTTCACCTTGCCTGTAGATATTGGATGTTGATGTTGCTGTGATCGACGGGAGCTGGATTTGAAGATGTACCTGTGTTCTGATCATAGCTACCTCTTGTTCATGGCAGCCTTGGATTTATAAGAATCTGTTTATGTACATTTCGAACAGATGATGTATTTATTTCATACCAGTTTTGCAAATTCTAATCTTAAAAGCTCATGATTTGTACTACAAGTCCTTGGAAAATATTTGTATAAAAGCAGTGTATTATCATTTCTTATCTTAATAAATTTCATTAAGTTGGACAGTGGTTAATTGGCTTACCTGACATGTTGGGTTAGGTGCCATCACGACTAGGTGAATTTTGGGTCGTGACAAACATACATTTAGAAAAGAGGCTATAGAAGCGTATCAACGAATGCACAAACCTCATTTGGTAATACTGCAAGAGTGCTAAACGCACATCAAATGGAAAATTAGCACTAAACATGATAACTTGGTGTTACTATGGGACAAAGAACGCATCAACTGTGATATATCTTTTAGATATCACAAAGCAAACGACAAATGGATTGACAAATATATATCGGCAAATATTCAACTGGTTAAATATCCATCAGTTAATTCAAATTTCATGGAGTTTATGGAGATCTAACATATGGTCTAGATTTAGAACCATTAAAATTGACACCACATCCTGAGTCACGTAATAAGTTATATGATACATCATGACTTATGACCGGGGGATGCTAATCTAACTTGCCCATCAGAGAGAAGCATCAGATCTCCAAATAAAAAAGAGCATATGAGTGACTTCATCATTTTTACGGCTAGCCCCGGTATTTTTAAATTTAGATTTCAGCCCCTTTACATATGGAGATACCAAATCACCACAAAGATTATCCAAACTTGATATGATAATCTGGACTTCAAAATTTTACACTTCATTTGAACGTGTAACACCAATGATTCTAGGAAGCGACATTTCGAACCATATGCGGATAATGTTGAGGTCGGCATGCCCAGGTAAAGTTGCACAAGTAGAGATGAAAAAATTGGTATCCAAATAGGCACTATGTGAGAATTAAGTCCAATTGCAGTTGTGCTGGTTTTGTGAAATTACGAGATTGGCAGTTCTCTTCTCTTCACACCCTGCCTTTGTTTCTGGGCCATGGGTCTTCATAAGAACCCGATAAATCGAACCAAACTGAAAACTGAACCAAACAGACCAAAAATATATACTCTTTAGGTTTGGTTTGGTTTTGGTTTTGAATCTTAACAACAGATCAAATTTGATTTGGTTTTGGTTTTAATCAAAAAATAACCGAAAAAGCCGAACCAAACCGACTATAAAAGTAGCTATTTAAATTTATTATTACACCTATATATATGTATATTTTTATATAAAGTTTCTAAAATTTTATGGTATATATTAGTCATTTTTAATTTTAGTCTAGTTCTTTGCTATTATAATAATCTAATTCTTTGCCTTTACATTCTAGTTTGATTGGTAGTTTTCTTTTACTAAGTACAAGAATTTATATAATGTTAAAAATAATCGATTTTTAATTGAAAGAATTACAAGACAATATGCGTGACTTCACACCATAAGAAAAAATAGCCTATGTTTTTAAGTTTTACCCGACCTAGCCCATATTGTACATATTTTGAAAGCACTAGCATATTCAAAATCTGTGTTCTTACAGCCATTGCTTCTAAAAGCTATGGAGTTAAATATGTGTTCTCACAACTATTGCTTTCACTCTCTATTCTTCTCACATCTTCTACATATGCTTCAAGGGGCCGTCCGACATTACTGCTTCTCCTCCTGTATCACCTGGTTGCAATGTAAGAAAATTGAAGAGTAGAAGTCCACCACCATTGAAGGCCATTCAAAGCTTTGCTTTCGAAAATAGGATATTTTTGGGTTTGTTAGTTGTTTGGATTGGGTGTTGTTCCAATTGATTGAAAATATCAAAAGGGACGCAAAATTTAAATTTGAAGTGATTTGGAGTAGATTTGAGCAAGATTTAAGTTAAATTTCAGAAAAGACGCAAGGAAGAAGACAAAGTCAATTTTTTGTATAGTTATGTATAATCTTGTATAATAGTGTATATGAGTATATAAAAACTTCGTATACACTATTATAAACTTGTATACACCTTTATACAAGAGTCTGTAGACGAACTTCTTCAACGATTTTCAGTTATAAGTCTTGTTCAAAACCAGTCCAAGTCTCAATTAAATGACTTCAAATTTTATATACAACCTCCTTATACTATTTATAACAAGTCTAAATAATACCCATTCCAAATTTCTCAGAAAATCAAATTCGGAATTTAAACCCACATATTTAAGCTTGTTAAAAATCTAATTCTCACTACCCAAATGGATTTGGTTTGTTGAACGAATATTTGGGTCACGGTTATTGATTCCAAAATTAACTTAAAATTTTGAGAAATCTTTTTTAAAAAGTAAATAGTAATTTCGAGAACCTATTGAAGTTGAATGTTGAATCTTAACCTATTATTTTTGGGCTAGTTGCTTGTAAATTGAAATATGGGCTACAAAATTGAAAAGTAGAGAGCCCAGTTGTTCTTATGTGAAAAGTTTCCTTTTTAATTGAGTACTTAAATTTTTCATCACTATTTGATTCAATTATCATAAATATAACTTGAAATGATAGATTTCTTAAAGAGCAAATGATTTGATAGTGTTACGTCGAAACTGTAGTCGCCGGAATATGCCTTTGGTAGTGTATGTCTCATATTTAAGAAAAACACCGATAAATAACCAAAAAAACAATAAATAACCAAAAAACCGAAACAATGACAAAAACCGACATAACTCGAATCGATAAAAAACCGACTTAATTGGTTTGGTTTGATTCCAATATTTGCAAAACCCACTTACTTGGTTTTGGTTTCTTTTTAGGGAAAAACCGACCCAAACCGAACCATGAACACCCCTAGTTGTGTCATAGCGAGGGCTCAAGTCAAGTTTTCATATTTCCAAAAGTGAGCTCTGCAGAAAGCAGTAAGCAAATTTGTAAGTAGATGAAAACACCGGTTGCGGTAATATATTACCTTCTTAATATTTTACTTGAGAAGATAAAGTTTAAAAAAAGACAGTAAAGAGAACAAAGGAAGATCTCAAATCTTTTACATTAAAGTTTTAGAGTACTACAAAGTATCAAAGAAAGTTGAAGATGTACTTCATACGAAGTGAAATTTATTTGGTTCCTATTTTATAAAGGAGCAGTCTACTTCTGTAACACCCCAAACAGAGTCCCACATTGGCAAAACACAAGAGTGGTACCAGAGCTCGCTAGTGATATTGTACGCTCAGGGCCTATGCCTTCACGGATTTAAAATGTGTCACTAAGGTCTAAGGTTTGTTGACTTATATACCCACCATCACTCTTGTGTTTTACCGATGTGGGACTCTGTCTAATGTTTGGGTGTTACAACATCATTATGGAATGGAGAACAAAACAAGGTAAATAATACAACTGGAAATTCTGTGTTTTTCATCTCTGCATTATCTTTAGGATAGGAAACACACCAATAATAAGACGGGGTGTAGGGTACGCATATAAACCAAGAACTCTATATATATGCGCCAAGAACCATTTCTTACTTACAAGCACTATACAAATTAAAAAAAAACAAAAAGAACTAGAGTTTGAAAAAAGAGAGAAGCATAATAGAATGAGCACTTCAAGTTCATCGAACATTTCCAATGAAGATTATTGGAAATTGTTTCGTGGAATGTCAGTCACTGTTTTGAGAAAACTACATTTAGAAAAGAGGCTATAGAAGCGTATCTACGGATGCACAAACCCCACTTGGTAATACTGCGAGAGTGCGAAACGCACATCAAATGGAAAACTAGCACTAAACATGAAAACTTGGTGTTACTATGGGACAAAGAACGCATCAACTGTGATATATATTTTAGATATCACAAAGCTAATGCCAGAACAATTGACAAATATATATTTGCAAATATTCAGCTGGTTAAATATCCATCGGTTAAGTTCAAATTTCATGGAGTTTATGGAGATCTAACATATAGTCTAGATTTAGAACCATTAAAATTGACACCACATCCTGAGTCACATAATAAGTTATATGATACATCATGACCTGTGATCGGGGGATGCTAATCTAACCCGCCAATCAGAGAGAAGCATCAGATCTCCCAATACAAAAGAGCAGATGAGTAACTTCATCAATTTTACGGCTAGCCTCGGTATTTTAGATTTAGATTTCAGCCTCTTTACATACGGAGATAACAAATCACCACAAAAATTATCCAAACTTGATAAGATAATCTGCACTTCGAAATTTTACACTTCATTTGAACGTGTAACACAAACGATTCTAGGAAGCGACATTTCGAACCATATGTCGATAATGTTGAGGTTGGCATACCCAGGTAAAGTTGCACAGGTGGAAGCAAAAGTTGGTATCCAAATGGCACTATGTGAGAATTAAGTCCAATTAGAGTTGTGTTGGTTTTGTGAAACTACGAGATTCACACCTCTTCTCTTCACCCCCTATCCCCCTTTTTTTCTGGCCCATGAACAATGGACTTCTACTAATGCTTTCAATTAAGGGTCTTCATAAGAACCTGATAAATCGAACCAAACTGAAAACTAAACCAAACAGACCAAAAAACCGATACTTTTTTGGTTTGGTTTGGTTTTGATTTTGAATTTTAAAATCCGATCAAATTTGGTTTGGTTTTTGTTTTAATCAAACAATAACCAAAAAATCCGATCCAAACCGACTACAAAAGTAGCTATTTAAATTTATTATTACACCTATATATATATATGTATATTGTTATATAAAGTTTCTAAAATTTTATGGTATATATTAGTCATTTGTATTTTTAGTCTAGTTCTTTGCTATTATAATAATCTAATTCTTTGCTTTTACATTCTAGTTTGATTGGTAGTTTTCTTTTACTAAGTACAGTAATTTAATTCATGTTAAAAATAATTGATTTTAAGTTTAGTACTTAAATTCTTCATCACTATTTGATTCAATTATCATCAATATATCTTGAAAATGATAGATTTCTCAAAGAGCAATTGATTTGATAGTGTTGCGTTGAAAATATTGTCGCCTAAATATGTGTTTGGTAGTGTATGTCTCATATTTAAGAAACTAAACCGACAAATAACCAAAACTAATGATAAATAACCGAAAAAACCGAAAAACCTACAAAAACCGACATAAATCGAGTCGATAAAAAACGACTCAATTGGTTTGGTTTGGTTTCAATATTTGAAAAACCCACTTACTTTGTTTGGTTTCTTTTTAGGAAAAAACCGATCCAAACCGAACCATGAACACCCCTAGCTGTGTCATAACGAGGGCTCAAGTGAAGTTTTCATATTTCCAAAGATGAGCTCTGAAGAAAGCTGTAAGCAAATTTGCAAGTAGATGAAAATACCGATTGAGATAATATATTACCCTCTTAATATTGTACCTGAGAAGATAAAGTTTTAAAAAAAGACAATAAAGAGAATAAAGAAAGATCTCAAATCTTTTATATTAACGTTCTAGAGTACTACAACATATCAAAGAAAGCTGAAGATACTTCATATGAAGTGAAATTTATTTGGTTCTTATTTTAGAAAGAAGCAGTGTGCATCTGCAACACCCCAGACTTTTGACAGAGTCGCACATCGGCAAAATACAAGAGTGGTATTAGAGTCCTCTTGTGTTTTGGCGATGTGGGACTCTGTCTTAAGTCTGGGGTGTTACATACACCCCTTCTTATGGACTCAGCATCCTCTCTAAGGTTTGCCCCACCGTATGGGATTCGCCTAGACTCAACACTGAGGTTTTCCCCTCCTATCCGAAATTTGCCTAAACTCAGTGGAACTCTGACCCACCATCAACATAGCTGACACAATAGTGGCTCTGATACCATTTGTAGTAGACCAGTCCACTAGTGATATTGTCCGCTCCGGGCCTATGCCATCACAGAATTAAAATGCGTCATTAGGGTCTAAGGCTTGTTAACTTATATACCCACCATCACTCTTGTGTTTTGCTGATGTGGGACTCTTTCTAAAGTCTGGGTGTTACAGCATCATTATGGAATAAAGAAATAAAGAACAAGTTAAATAATGCAACTGGAAATTCTGAGTTTTTCATTAGGAAGCACACCAATAATTAAGAAGGGGTGTATGGGATGCATATACACCAAGAACTCTATATATATACACCAAGAACCATTTCTTACTTACAGAAGCTATACAAATTCAAAAACAAAAAGAGAATTAGAGTTTGAAAAAAGAAAGAAGCATAACAGAATGAGCGCTACAAGTTCATCGAACATTTCTTATGATGATTATTGGAAATTGTTTCGTGGAATGTCAGTCACTGTTATGAGAAATATACATTTAGAAAAAAGGCTATAGAAGCGTATCTACATATGCACAAACTTCACTTGGTAATACTGCAAGAGTGCAAAACACACATCAAATAGAAAACTAGCACTAAACATGAAAACTTGGTGTTACTATGGGACAAGGAACGCATCAACTGTGATATATCTTTTATATATCACAGAGAAAACGCTAGATGTATTGACAAATATATATCGGCAAATATTCAACTGGTTAAATATTCATCGGTTAAGTTCCAATTTCATTGAGTTTATGGAGATCTAACATATGGACTAGATTTAGAACCATTAAAAGTGACACCACATCATGAGTCACATAATAAGGTATATGATACATCATGACCTATGATCGGGGGATGCTAATCTAACCCATTGATCAGGTCCAAGCCTGAACTACTATTGAGTAGCGAGGATGGTCGATGTAGTTTTACCCAACGAGGTCGAGATCGAATCCACAAGGATTTAATTGATTTAGAATTAGGTTATATCTAAGTCTAGATGTATGTTTTTTTCCTAATTGCACTTCCAATCATGAAGGTGTTGATTCTACTTCTATTTCTATTTCTATTGTATGCCAAGATTAAACCTAAGTACAATATTTTTGATGTTGGTTTTCAAGTGTTTAAAAGGACTAGGGTAGCGACTTCCGCCTAGGTGGACATCTAAAGGGTAGTAAGAATATAGGGCAAGCTTGATTAATTTGGGATCGTAATATAGCTATCACACCCAAGTACTCACTCTATATCTCTCGATAGTTTGAGTGATTTTGCCCAATTTGGCTTTCTCAAGTCCAACTGGGTATTCATGCAAGTCATGTGATATTAGCTCAAGTCGGGTATTACTATCTCTAGGTTTAACCCTTTAATTGGGGCTATCAATTTGTTGAGTTCACCCCAATTCCTTGTTAGCCTAGTTTTCCCAGACTTAATCCTTCTTTCTCAAGAAGAGACCAAATCATAAAGGTATGAATCATGTTTGCAACCACTAATTCTATAATTCTAGCAAGAACTAGGCTAAATATCACAAATCCATAAATATTCAAGCCCTAAAATTCAAGACCCATTAAATACCCACAATAGGGTTGAGTCACAACCCTAGCTATGGGTCTAGCTACTCTTAATAATAGCAGAATGCATAGATAAAGAGAAGATATAATCCATAATACTAAATTAAAAGATGAAAATCTAATGTTGTAAGGTAAATCTTGTACAAAATTGCCCAAAAAGGAAAACGTAGCCGTCTCACGTACTCAGCAAAAACATAACAAACCTAAAATTGACAAAAAGATCTATTTATACTAGGCTAAATTTTCGGACAAAAATACCCATGCAGAAGTTTCGCGGTCGCGTAATTCTGACCGCGGCCGCACACTTGCTTTCGTGGCCTCGTAATTCTCATCGAGGTCCATGTTTCTTCACATCTGGACCTAGGTTGAAGCTTGTTTCACGGACCGCATAATTTCCACCGAGTCCACATGAGAGACTTCTACGGCCGCGTAACTTTGACGCGAACCGCCATTCTCATTTTTGCTTGAATTATGCATTCTCTGAATCTTAGCAACCGTGGTCCGCGGAATTCACATCGCGGCCGTGCTGGTACTTTCGTGGCCGCAGCTTCTTGTCGCGGTCCGCATTCATGTTTGTGCCCAAAAAACCATCTCTCTGCTTCTTCATATCGCGGACCTCGAAATAATGGCTGCGTCCGCGTTGATACTTTCGCAGCTGCACTTTTTTGTCGCGGTCCGCGTTCCACACCTCTTGGCCCAGTTTTGGTTTTTGTTCAAGTTTTTACTCCTTTATGAGTTGACTATGGCTCCTTTAGCTCATTTTGAAAAATCCCTACAAGAAAGCATATTAAGTTAGTTTCCGGGAATACCTTCACGCATTTTTGGCCCAAAACACAAGTAAAAGAGAACAATTAATAGGCTAAAATACCTACTTATCAACTCCCCCAAACTTACGTTTTTGCTTGTCCTCAAGAAAATAAGGTAATTCCCACCTCCACAAGAAAAAGAACAGGATATTTCAACTGGCCTAAGGTGACTTCATCAAGAATCAATTGGGACTAACAATTACCCTCAACACAAATGAATTATCAACAATGTCATCTTATGACCTTTTGAGTTCCATAGTTCTAATGTGACACTAAAGCATCAAGAGTTGACTCAATTCATCAAGGAAGCTCGCTCTCTCACGAAGGTCATTGTGGATCCCAAACTCCTCCTCCTCTACTCTCCATGAGCAAATCTCACTTTTTAGAATGTAACACTCAAAACAAGGATTGTGAAGAAGTGTGCTCATCACTCTCAAAAGAATGCCACAAGTCCAGCTCTAAGTACCATAAGCTTGCCCCTTATGTAAATCACCACTAATATAAGCTCACTTAACTTGAAATTATATAGGGCTTTAGCAGGGATGTAATGAAGGCTTTTGGATCAAGGTAGGACATAACTAACTATGATGGTTTCATCTTTCCATAAGCATCCATTTTCTCATTTCGGTTCATGCTTTCTTGACTCTTTGAGTCATGTTTCTTCTTCCTTAGGGGAACCAGAGAGACAAACCGTCACTCTTTCTTACTCATGATAATCATTTTTCTCCTTTTCTCATCATTCCTTGACTTTCATCATTATGTTCTTTGAATCCCTTCAACCTTCTCTTTCTTTTTGACGTATTTCTTTTTGGCTTTTCTTCCTTTTATTTGCCTTTCCTTTTCAACAATTCTTTTTCTTCTTTGAACCTTTTATTACTTTCAAATTACTCGTCTCTCCCCCAAACTTATATTTTTGCCAATTGTTCATCATGAATGCTAAGGAAGGATTGGGTGCCAAGAGAGGATCATTATAGAATAGATAAAGGCTTGTAATGTGGCTATTGAATGAAAAAGGCTTAGGCTTAAAGGAGTTGACTAGGGATATCATATTGGTAGGCTACTGAAGCTTTCAAAGTTCAACTTGGACCAAGGAGAGCCTACAATCATTTCTCAAGTTGAGCTACACTTAGAATTTCGCCTAGACAAACATTCAGGGCAAGTTCTAGACTTATTGGCACGGGACTTGGACATGAAATTCAATAGCTCACCTCTCAAGCTACTGGATTGTTAAAGAGAACAGAGTCCAGGGACCACAACAACCCTAGCTAAGATTGAATATCACAAATGGCTCAAAGAAAGCACTCGATGATTGTTTTAGCCAACACAAGAGTCTAAAGGTCACAACTAGAGCTAATATTTGCCAATCAATTTGTCTCTAACCATGAGGTCGAAGGTAAATATGTTAGTACCAAGTGAAGCCTGCTTGAGACACTTTTATTCATTACTACTACTATATACACGAAAACAAAAAGAAAACGGACTTGATCCCTTAAGAAGGTTGTCACGCCATCCATTATTGGGAAGAGCCACCCGGTCCACACAACATCCACCTTTGGAAAGAACCGTGGAATTAGGAAAACCAAAGGCTTATAGATCACGCAGAATGTAAAAAGAAGCTAAAAACTCAAACATAAGCTACTAAAGGAAATAAGAAGCTAAGCTATTAAGGAAAAATACGAAAGAAGATATGAAGTAAACTACGGAAAGTAAAATGAATATGTACAATAATGGAGTGAAACGAATATGTACAAAATGGAAATGAATATATACATCGAATGGTAAAGTTACATACATACCAAAAGTGAAAAATAACAAAAGTGGAAATAACGATAAATAAAGGTAAAGAAAAATAGTATCACAGTTATTACATACCAATGTCATCAAATCATAACCAAATCAAAATGGACCCCTCCCAAATAAAAGATAGCATTGTCCTCAATGCTAATATTATCATAATAAGATCAGGGAAGGGTTAGAGAGTAAAGAAAACTCCCTATGTGGTCTCTGTCTGCATGGGGTCAGGAACATGAGTGGGGTCCTCGGGCTGCATAGGATCATCAGCTCCCTCCGGGTCCTCTAACTGGATCTCCAAATCCTCTAAATGGGGGACCACAAATCCTCTAACTGGAGCTCTGTCTGCCTGTGTTGCTGGGACAGTCTCCTCCATAAGCAAGTCAAGTGGGATATCTCCAGCAGAAGTGAACTTCTCTACCTCCCTCTTCAGCTTCTCCACTAACTCCTTTGAGGATTGAGTCTTCTCATCTTCTTTACTTGCTTGCCCAAATTCCTGATCGCCTTTCCATGAGTATCCAAAGTCTCCAAGATCTTCTTTTAGTTGTCCAGAAGCTGCTTCAGTGAATCCTCCACTGATGGAGGTACGTGAAGCTGTGGTGGGGCAGACTGTGCTGCTAATGCACTGGATAAGACAGACAGCTTTGATATAGCTGCCTGCATCCAGTTGTTGATGCTGGATAAGGTCTGAGAAACCCGCAGTGCAGTCTGGGGGTAAGCAGAAGATGAGGGAATGTATAGTGGCACAGTGATGGATGGCCCGGATGAAGGAGGAGGCATGGCAGCTGAAGATCCCTCTATTGTGGAAGGCTCTGACCCGATGGCCACGACCCTTGTCTCTTCAGACTGACCAGTGGAGGTAGTAGCTTTACCCTTTGCTTTAGGGTTGTCTAGTCCTTGGAGGCTATACTAGGAGAAAGGTTTCTTCGAATTCACCTTCGTGTCATAGTGCCTCCCCTTTACCCTTTGGTCCTCGGGATACACAGTGATGGAGTTGGGGTAGGGGTAGGAACTTTATCCTTTTCTGGTTGCTTTGGAGATGTGGTGGGACATGAGGTTCCCCACATTTACTGGATACCCTACCATGATGGAAGCTATTAGGATCGCCCGGGAGAGTGGGATGACACTATCATGGTGGCTAGGATCAAGCCGGCTGCATACAAATGTGCGCCACCCTTTGGCTTCAAAGCTGAGGGTCTTTCTGGCGATTGGGACTCCAGCTGCGAGCCAGGCCGGTGCTGTTCCTGCGATGGCTATTACTTCCACTAGCCAAGGCCGGGCTGCTTCATCTAGGGCCATCTTCTCAAAATACTATACAACTTCCAGATCCTCAAAACCAGCATATTTGTTCAAGGTGTCGCCATCAAACCGTATCTTCAAGTTCCGTACCTTTGTCACAGTGGTGCCCTTTTTCATGTTGGAAACATTTGTGTAGAACTCCTTGACAAGGTACTCATTGGAATCCGGAACCTTGTTGGTGAAGTACTTCCACCCTTTTCTCTCCTCATACTGTCTCTTGACATTTGAATTGCGAGGAAGGAGATCTTTTTCTATAAACTGTCACTCAAGGGTGAGCGACCTTTGGTTCCACCATTCCTGGAATTTGAGGAATGCTTTCTCGCTCACAAATCTATCCGTCCACACCTCGGGCTTCCTTGATCTAGCAAGACCACCCACATTGGTATCACACCCTCTTCCATCATTCGGGACCTCGTCATCTTCATCTATATTGATAGGAGCAGCTGTTGAGGCCAGAGTTGTAGCAGGTGGGGAAGATGGCTCCTATGCCTAACTACCTCCCCCTGGGCCATCATACGACCCAGAAGAAGAGGTATCTTTATTGATTTGGCAAAAGGGTTGTGATTGGGCCTCTTGTCGAGGTTGTGTAGATTCTCCCTCAGAAATCTCCCGGGATGGGAGATATTCACTTGTGTCTGATGATTCAGTAGGAGGTCTAGTGAGGGTTTTCTTTTTGCTTATGATTTTTTGAGCTGCTAAGAGCAAAGCCTTCTTTCCTTTGCCCCGACCTCAGGAGCATTCTGCCCACCCTTTTGATTTGTCTGCTCCTCCACGAGATCGCACCATTTTCTACAACACACAATTAGTCAAAAATAATTAGAATTGGGGTTCAATCATACCTTAAAGCAGTACAGATGAAATGAACAATAGTGCTTCCCAAAACAAGGCATCGCGGACCGTGAAAAAGTGGACGCGGCCGCAGAATGCCCATCGCGGATCGCGAAAAAGTGAACACGTCGGCGAAGAGGTCAGGCTCAGACTACTGACTCTCTGATCTTGGGCACACGCGGATCGCAAAAACTTAGACGCAGCCATGAATGACAAATCGCGGACCGCGAACAAATGAACGCGTCCATGAAAGCAATTAACAGACTCTTTGAAGTTCACAAGCGCGGACCGCAAAAACTTGAACGCAGCCGCAAAGGACCATCCGCAGACTGCAAAAGCTTGAATGCATCTGCGAAGAACCAGCCGTGGACCGTGTAAAAATGATCGTGTCCGTAAACTCTTAGCAATCACTCAGTAACTAAAAGCTGGGGTAGCGTGGACCACGAACAAAATGAACGCGGCCGCCTACACTATCGCGGACCGCGTAAAATGGACCGCGGCCACGAAATTCCAATAAGATCGGTACTAAAAACACTGATAACTAGGGTTTTCACTAAGTGTACAAGAATTAGTTCAAATAACCATGCAAAGTTACTAATCCCAGCCCCCCATTAGGCATATACACACTACCCACATGTATTTAACTATCAATTAAGTATTAATTTGAGATCATGGAATGCATCTAACCCTAACTAACAAAGAAAAATTAAAACAAAGAGAAAAGAAAAGAAAAATATAAAATCACATCATGGAATTGAACATACCAGTTGTAAAATTGTAGTAGGAGATGAACTCTTAATGTGAATGAGATGAAAATTGAGTGCAGGATGAGATGAACAATGTTTTTTGTGCGGTGAAATGTTAAGGTTCAAAAAGTGTAAAATGTTTAAGGAACCCTTATTTATACTAATCAACTGTGGAACCCACCGCCTTACCTGAGCGCGGCCGCGAAAATCTATCATGGTCCGCGCTATGTTACCTTATGTTGACCAGCTTCAAGCACATGAGCGCGGTCCACGGAATATTGGCCGCGCCCGTGAAATTCAACGCGGTCCGTGAAAATTGGAACGCGACCGTGATCTCTGAAGGATTTTTGATAGTCCAACTTCAGAGAGTTGGCATTTTGCTCTTTTCAAGTATGCGTCTGCGGACAAAA
Organism: Nicotiana otophora; assembly: GCA_000715115.1. Lineage (NCBI taxonomy): Eukaryota > Viridiplantae > Streptophyta > Magnoliopsida > Solanales > Solanaceae > Nicotiana > Nicotiana otophora. The sequence continues at coordinate 13,745 of AWOL01S0014149.1, forward strand.
ATGTGTTGACGCGAAATGCTCACGCGGACCGCGAAATTTTGGGCGCGGTCCGCGAACTTCCAACACTTAGCCAAATATTTCCCTGCCAAAATCCTGCACTGCACAACCAATTCCTGCATACACTTCACAATAAGTTAGTCCAAAACAATATCTAATCTAGGAATAAATCAAAAGAAAGAAAGAAAAACCCATGGGTTGCCTCCGAAGAAGCGCCTGATTTAACGTCGCGGCACGATGCATGTTACCATCATCATTTGAAATGGATCAAGGTCACCAAGTGGCTATCATCAATCTTGCCAAGGTAATGCTTCACTCGTTGCCCATTGACTCTAAATATTTCACCATTTTGTTTTTCAAATCGAGAGCACCAAACGGAGTTACATGCGCCACTTCAAAAGGGCCACTCCACTTTGACTTGAACTTTCCCGGAAACATCCATAAGTGAAAGTTGAATAGAAGAACCAAGTCACCCTCATTGAATTCGTTATTCCAGATATATTTGTCATGTAAGTACTTCATCTTGTCCTTATACAAGTACTAGCTGGTATAAGCATGGAACCGAAACTCATTAGGTTCATTTAGTTACTCTACCCAGAGATTGGCAGCTACATCCCATTCAAGGTTCAACTTCTTCAGCGCCTACATGGCCTTGTGCTCTAATTCAACTAGAAGATGGCATGCTTTCCCAAATACCAACCGGTATGGAGACATACCAATTATAGTCTTGTAAGCTATACGATAGGCCCATAAAGCATCGTCAAGTTTCCTTGACCAATCAGTCTAGTTTGCATTGACAGTCTTAGATAATATGCTCTTGATCTCCCTGTTGGAGACCTCAACTTGTCCACTAGCCTGTGGTGATAAGGGGTTGACACCTGATGATTGACACCATACTTAGAAAGTAAAGTGTCGAAATTTGTTGCAAAAATGAGAACCCCCATCACTAATGATAGCCCTTGGGGTGCCGAACCTTGTGACGATATTTTTCTTTAAGAAAGCCACCACACTCCGTGCCTCATTGTTGGGCAAAGCCACAACTTCAACCCATTTGGAAACATAATCAACAGCAACCCGAATATAAGTGTTCCCACATGAACTCACAAATGGCCCCATAAAACCGATGCCCCACACATCGAAAATATCAATCTCAAGAATAGTGGTGAGGGGCATTTCATTCTTCTTGGAAATTCCACCAGCTCTTTGGCACTCATCACAACGCCTAACAAGCTCGCTAGCATCTTTGTACAAGGTAGGCCAATAGAATCTACAACTTAGGACCTTTGTAGCAGTTCTCGCCCCACCATGGTGACCACCATAGGGCAAGGAATGGCAAGCTTCAAGAATACTCAATTGCTCTTCTTCCAGAACACATCTCCGGATAACACCATCATTGTAAATTTTGAACAGATATGGCTTGTCGCAATAATTATCTAAGCGACTCCATTTGAGCTTCTTCCTTTGGTTTGAAGAGAGCGCATTCGGGACAATGCCATTCACAAGAAAGTTAGCCACATCGGCAAACCAAGGTATCCCAATCATAGACATGGAGAGGAGTTGTTCATCCGGAAACGAATCATTAATCTCGAGGCCATCATGGGGCCGCCCCTCCTCTTCCAAGCAGGACAAATGGTCCGCCACTTGATTTCACTCCCTTTTCGGTCTATGATTTCAAGTTCAAACTCTTGTAGAAGAAGAAACCATCTCATCAATCTAGCCTTAGAGTCCTTTTTACTCATCAAATAACGAAGCACCGCGTGATCGATGTGCACAATCACTTTGGTACCCATGAGGTACGGGCGAAACTTTTCCATGGTGTAGACAATAGCTAATAGCTCTTTCTCGGTCACCGTACAGTTGACTTGGGCATCGTTCATTGTTTTGCTTACATAATAGACCGGATGAAATATCTTGTTGATTCTTTGCCCCAATACCGCTCCTATCGCAATGTCTCTAGCATCGCACATGAGCTCAAATGGTAAGCTCCAATTTGGTGCGGTAATAATGGGAGTGGTAGTCAACCTATACTTGAGTAGCTCAAAATCTTTCATGCAATCATCACTGAACACAAACTTGGCATCTTTTCCAACAACTTGCACAAGGGGTTCACCACTTTTGAGAAATCCTTGATGAACCTATGGTAAAACCTTGCGTGACCAAGAAATCTCCTCACTCCCTTGATGGAAGTCGGAGGAGGGAGTTTTGCTGTAACTTCAATTTTTTCTTTATCCACTTCAATACCGTTCTTGGAGATCTTATGGCCGAGGACAATTCCCTCCTCGACCATAAAGTGGCACTTCTCCCAATTAAGCACTAAGTTGGCCTCCTCACATCGGCCAACACTTTATCAAGATTATCCAAACATTCTTCAAAGGAATCCCCCACAACACTGAATTCATCTATGAACACCTACAGGGAGTCCTCCACCATATCCATAAATATTGTCATCATACACCGCTGAAAGGTAGCCGGTGCATTACACAAACCAAACGGCATCCGTGAGAATGCAAATGTGCCATACAGACAGGTGAATGTGGTTTTCTCTTGGTCTTCAGGTGCAATGAGAATCTGGTTGTACCCGGAGTACCCATCCAAAAAGCAATAATAAGCACGCCCGGCAAGTTTATCCAACATTTGGTCAAGAAATGGCAATGGAAAATGGTCTTTGCGGGTCACTTTGTTCAGCTTTCTACAATCCATGCATACCCTCCAACCGGNTTATCAAACATTTGGTCAAGAAATGGCAATGGAAAATGATCTTTGCGGGTCACTTTGTTCAGCTTTCTACAATCCACACATACACTCCAACCGATGACAGTTCTTGTGGGGATCAATTCATTTCTATCATTTGTGATCACATTCATGCCCCCCTTCTTTGGGATACATTGTACCGGCGAAGTCCATGAACTATCATAAATGGGGTACACAACCCCTGCATATAGCCACTTCATGATCTCTTTCTTGACTACCTCTTGCATGGCCTCGTTCAACCTCCTTTGATGTTCCACAGAGGGTTTGGTATCTTCCTCCAATATGATTTTGTGCATGAAGAAGGCGGGGCTTATACCTCGAATATCCGCCAATGTCCAACCTATTGCCTTCTTCCTTCTTTGAAGCACCTCAAGGGTAGAATCTACCTGCATGTTAGTTAAGCACGAAGAAATAATAACAGGTAATGTGGAACAAGGGCCTAAGAACTCATACCTGAGGTGTGAAGGCAAGGGCTTTAACTCAAATGTTTGTGGCTCCTAGATTGAGGGCTTTGTTGGCGGAGTCTTCCGGTTCTCAAAGTCCAAGGAAAGTTTACGGGGTCCATATGTGTAGGATCCTATTCCTTGCAAAGCATTTGCACATTCTATCAAGCCTGCCTTCTCATCATCCTCATGATTTAACAACACAACTTCTAGAGGGTCTTCCACATTGATCATAGTACTCGTGTCATCAACAATCACCTCCATCACAAGATCCACAAAAGAGCATACTTCATTGCTATTAGGCTGCCTCATTGACTTGCACAGGTGGAACACAACTTTTTTATCGCCCACCCGAAAAGTGAGCTCCCCAGCTTCGACATCAACCAATGCCTTCCCTGTTACTAGGAAAGGTCTCCCCAATGTGATTGGCACCTCATAGTCAACCTCATAGTCCAGTATCACAAAATCTGTGGGAAGTATGAACTTGTCGACCCGAACTAGCACATCATCAATTATCCCCAATGGCCTCTTCATTGTTCGGTCCTCCATTTGCAACCTCATGGAAGTAGATCTTGGTTGCCCAATCCCCAATGTATTGAACACAGAATATCGCATCAAATTAATGCTCGCTCCCAAATCGCACAAGGCTTTGGCGAAATTGGCACTACCAATAGTGCATGGAATTGTAAAGGCACCAGGAGCTTCTAGCTTTGGAGCCATGGAATGCACAATGGCACTCACTTGATGTGTCATTTTTATCGTCTCACAGTTCACTGACCTCTTCTTTGTTACCAAGTCCTTCATGAACTTGGTGTTGATACCCAATTTTCCCCTCATATTTTCCAAATATATATATATATATATATACACCTTCAAAATAGCGCATATGCATCATTATTTGATTTCCAAGCATACACGAGTATTTTTCATAATTTTCCATACTTTTTAAAGACTTTAAATTAATTTATTTCTGCATTTTTATTATATAAATATCTAATAATTACCCTCCAAATTTGTTTTGTGATTATTTAATCATCTAAACTTATCATTTATACCAATATGAGGTTTTAAATATTTTCAGGGCATTTCTTATAATTACATTTGCATTTTTCAGGGCTAAATTGCACATTTTGCAATAATAGCCCATATGCATGTATAATGACATTATTTATGCAAAAAAGTAACTTTTTATATTTTTATAATGTTAAATAATTGGTTTAATCATTTTCATGCGCAAATAAAATTTTTATTATTTATTATTTTTTATAAATTATTTATTTGTTAAAATTGGTTATTTAAACTCTGCCCCTAATTTCATCCTAATTTCGGACCTAAACTACCCCAGACCCAGCCCAATAATACCTGAGCCTAAACCAAATGACTCCCCAGCCCAACCAATTAATTAACCCGACCCAACCCTTCTCAAATACCAGCCGTTGATAAAAAATGATCAACGGCTCACAATGCCTTCCCCCCTTTTCCTTATATCACTCGACCCCAAACCCTAACCCCATTCCCTCTAAACTCGCCGCCTCTCCACTCTCTCACCTCTGAAGAACCCTAACCCATCGTCTCTCATAAACCCCTATCCTAATCACTCTTCTTATGGGATTTTCTTCCCATTCACTTACCATATCCGTATATTTTCATTATTGGGTGATTCTCTATGGTATTACCTAGTACTTGCCTAAACATGGCAAGTACGCTTACTTTGATTCTGTCCGATTGACTTCCACCTCCTGAATCTGGACGATATTTCATCCACACACGTTTATTCTACACCGTGTGAGTCTGATTTGTTCATATTTTGCTGATTCGTATTTAACCCTAAAGCTAGGGTTTACAGATTATCTTTGATTAAAACCAAAATTGGTTCAACCCTTTGATTTTAAGTGTTATCTCGTCTATATTCGCCCTATTATGTGTAAATTTGTTTGTCTCTGCCGATTCTATTTAATTACCCTAAAATTAGGGTTTCAGATTCTTTTAAATCGAACCAAATCTGGTTCGATTCTTGGATTTTGAATAGTATTCCTATCTATGTTCATCTTATTCTATGCAGCATGTGATTTTATTTCTGCCGATTTGTGTACTTTACCTAAAATTAGGGTTTTAATTTTCTCCTTTCCTTACTGATTTTGAGTGCTTTCCTTTATAGTATTTGACTGAATATTTTCCATGTTTATGTGTTCAATTCCTATACTATATAAACCCCTCTCATAAAACCCCTCAACAGGGATTGGAACCTCTAAATCCTTACTTTGTTCTCACTACTCCTTTCTCTTACTCACTCATTTACACACTCAAACGCTATCTAAATTGTTGAACAACCTCCTCCGGTGCAAGCACCGCTCGGAGCCTATTCTTGAGGCTCTTGTAAACTCTGAAGCATCGGGGATTTGGGGTTTTTGCTACTACACTCTACACTCTTTTAATTCTGCTATTGGTTAGTGTTTAAACCTTCATAATGTTTTTCCTTCTTTCTGCACATGTATCTGAACTTTGGTTCAATTGTGATGGTGTTCATCTTTGATATAATTCTGTGTTAATTGATGTCTGAGAATAGTCTACTGTTCATGTCATGCTTCATCATAATCTTCACCATGTGATCTCTTATCTCCTAGTATTAGTTCTATACCTACGTAGCATCTTGACATGTTAATTTAGACTTTAATATTGTGGTTGTATGCTGTTTTGCATGTAATGCTTAGATAATGCCCTAGCTCTATGAGAACCCCATTACTTGAATGAACTTTCAATGAGTCTTGTGTATATTGGAGTGTTTTAAGACCTGTTCAAATTCGTTTCATGCTGTCCTGAATTTCCAACTCTATTTGTTTTAAGACTCTTGTGATAACATGTTTCCCAGTATGTCTTGATCTATCTGTTGTTCTCTCCTTTCTGTGGTTATCAACATGTGCATCCCTCTATTGTGTTCAAGTGTTTATTAATGTGACATTAGGTTAGACTATGTTTAATTTAGACCCTCAGATGTCCACTAGTGCAACCTATGTATGNAACTCTATTTGTTTTAAGACTCTTGTGATAACATGTTTCCTAGTATGTCTTGATCTATCTGTTGTTCTCTCCTTTCTGTGGTTATCAACATGTGCATCCCTCTACTGTGTTCAAGTGTTTATTAATGTGACATTAGGTTAGACTATGTTTAATTTAGACCCTCAGATGTCCATTAGTGCAACCTATGTATGCTTGCAAACCTGTCTCTTCTCCTAGTTCCTATGATGTTTTACTCGGTTATGTGCACCTTGCTGAACCTACTGGGTTGCTTGACTATTTGTGTTGTGTGTTCAGTTCAGTGATCTCTATCTACCCTCATTACTTGTTACTTTGACATTCAAAATTCCAATTCTTAGCCGGCTGAAAGCCAAGGCTATCTAGGCTATGTTGTTGGCCTTCCTAGTGTGAGCACTGCTTGGGTTCGAATTGAGACCCTCGTGAACTCTGACACACTAGGGTTAGGCTCTAGTCATTCTTCAACTTCTAAAAAGAAACTATCCCTAATACCCTACCTCCCTATCATGTATTGTGTTGATTCCAAGTGATGCAATATTTGGTGTTGTGGCTCACTAAAGGGGTCTGAACTCTCCTACGGACCTGTGATCGTGTGGTATGCTAGCTCGAAAATGTTGAAGGCCCAATATTTAGTTGTTTATTTGGGCCTACTATAGGCCTATCTATTTCCATGTAATATTACTATTTTACTTGTTAATCTGGGCCTGTAATAATACTTTGTATAAGCAATTGGGGTGTTAGTGAAAAGGGAATGGGTAGGATTCCATATCTATATGCCATGGGTAGATAACATGCCTATAGGACTTGACAATGTGTTTGCTATATGTTCGATTACATGAGCCCTATAGAAATTATGATATTAGGAGAAGCGCGCACACACACCTTACTTGTTTACTATTTAGACGCTATGTCTATTGTTGCGTGGTTATAGACAACATATCCATATGAAGTAGAGCACTTTGCATGACTACTCAGTTATTCACTAGAAAGCATTCCTATAGGATGTATAATATCTGCTTTGTCAACTTAGAAACCATGTCTATAGGAAATCACACACTTCACTTAACTTATCTAATATCTGCACATTATTCAAAAGCATGATCGTTTGACTAAATAGTTTACCTGCTCTTATGTCTGTTTCTGTCTGATTATTAGGTATCATGCCTATAGGGAATGAATGCTAATAACAGCCCTTTCAATCTGCACCACGCCCAATAGATATCATGCTTGTAGGATTTTAATTACTTAAGTTCGCTATTGCATCATACTGTTCATTTAGAAAGCATGCCTATAGGAGCTAAATATGTATAAAATCAGCTTAAACTGTCAACCTTTAGAAAGCATGCCTATAGGAGCAAAATATATGAGAATCAGTCCCAATCGACAGTCTCTAGCAATCATGACTATAGGACATCACTACTCGCTCTTCAAATGCGGTTATCCATGCGATTATTAAGAGGCATAAGTAATTTTGAGCATTTCCAATAAGTTTTATTGTCCCTACTACATAAATCACCTAGAGATTGTCTATAGGTTTAATAACTTATAACCTGTGGTCTTAGTGATCAGCGTGTAATACCAAATACTCCTAAACTGTATAGTCGCTTAGAAATCATGTCTATAGGTTCCATAACCCCCTCCCCCCCAATAATCTACAAATCAGTTAACTTGGGACAACAGCACCACATATACGATATTGAATTCAGCATCACCTAGAATCCATGCATATAGGACTATAAGTATCAAATTCTGAAACTATGTATTGCTTAAACTGCCCACGTGCATTTGTTTGTTTGTGTGTGGAGTCTAACTTGAGCCCTTAATTGCCTTGACATGAAGTCCAACTTATTTTTGTATGTCGCCTAGTTTTATCATTTTGAGCAGCCTAAGTAAAGTCTAGAACTACCCAAATAGAGGTCCAAAGCCTCCTGGACCATAAGCATGGGACGGGTAGTGCACGCATAGGGTATGAGTTATAATTGAACTAGTATGTTTTGGGTAACAACTTAAAGATAGTAATCGGGTAGCAGGAGATGATAGTCTATGCCCGCTGAATAATACGAGTAACACCCCATCCGGTGGGAGTTACNCTATAGGAAATCACACACTTCACTTAACTTATCTAATATCTGCACATTATTCAAAAGCATGATCGTTTGACTAAATAGTTTACCTGCTCTTATGTCTGTTTCTGTCTGATTATTAGGTATCATGCCTATAGGGAATGAATGCTAATAACAGCCCTTTCAATCTGCACCACGCCCAATAGATATCATGCTTGTAGGATTTTAATTACTTAAGTTCGCTATTGCATCATACTGTTCATTTAGAAAGCATGCCTATAGGAGCTAAATATGTATAAAATCAGCTTAAACTGTCAACCTTTAGAAAGCATGCCTATAGGAGCAAAATATATGAGAATCAGTCCCAATCGACAGTCTCTAGCAATCATGACTATAGGACATCACTACTCGCTCTTCAAATGCGGTTATCCATGCGATTATTAAGAGGCATAAGTAATTTTGAGCATTTCCAATAAGTTTTATTGTCCCTACTACATAAATCACCTAGAGATTGTCTATAGGTTTAATAACTTATAACCTGTGGTCTTAGTGATCAGCGTGTAATACCAAATACTCCTAAACTGTATAGTCGCTTAGAAATCATGTCTATAGGTTCCATAACCCCCTCCCCCCCAATAATCTACAAATCAGTTAACTTGGGACAACAGCACCACATATACGATATTGAATTCAGCATCACCTAGAATCCATGCATATAGGACTATAAGTATCAAATTCTGAAACTATGTATTGCTTAAACTGCCCACGTGCATTTGTTTGTTTGTGTGTGGAGTCTAACTTGAGCCCTTAATTGCCTTGACATGAAGTCCAACTTATTTTTGTATGTCGCCTAGTTTTATCATTTTGAGCAGCC
>AWOL01S0014152.1:0-20302 GCA_000715115.1 Nicotiana otophora
GAGCACGGGACGAACTCTGAACTGGAAGGGCACTAAGTGATGAGTGGCCCTGATGAGAACTGTTAAAACAATGTCCAGATGATGCACCCCGATGAAATGGCCGAGCTGACTGAGCCTGTCTGAAATGACGACCTCTACCGTGCTGGAACTGACCCCCAAAAGGAGCACCGCTGAATCCACCCTGACCACAAGGCCTCTTGGCCTCCCGCTCAACCCTTTCCTGACCGCGAACCATCTCAATCTGTCGAGCAATATCAACAACCTCATCAAAGGTAGCACCCGAAACTCGCTCCCTAGTCATGAGCAACTATAGCTGATAAGTGAGGCCATCACTAAACCTCATGATCCTCTCTCTGTCCGTGGAAACCAACCAGATAGTATGACGAGCCAACTCGGAGAACCGCATCTCATACTGCGTCATGGACATATCACCCTAGCGGAGCCGCTCAAACTGTCTACGCAGCTCTTCTCTGTGAGATCGAGGCACGAACTTCTCCAAAAAGACCACGGAGAACTGCTGCCAAGTAAGGGGTGTTGTGCTAACAGGCCTACGCCTCTCGTAATCTCCCACCATCTGAGTGCAGCCCCAGAAAACTGAAAGGTAGTGAATGAGACCCCACAACTCTCCAAAATACTAGCAGTACGGAGTATCCTCTGACACTTATCCAAACAGTCCTGAGCATCCTCTCTCTCTGTGCCACTGAAAGGTGGTGGCTGAAGTCTCCCAAACCTCTCCAACCTACGCTGATCATCCTCAGACATAGCAGGAACCACATAATCCTGAGCAACAGCAACCGACTGGGCTGGTGGTAGCTCTGTTGTCTGAAGTCCCTGAATAACCTGCTCGGGTATGTGAGCGACGGGAGTCTGAGTGCCTCCCCTGGACTGAGAAGTGGTTGCGGCCGTCGAAATAGAGACCGCCTGAGCAAGGCCAGTACACGCTGTCAGAATCTGAGCTACGGCCTCCTGAAGGCCTGGAACCAAAATAGGCACAGGTGGTGCCTGAGCTGATGCATCAACAACTGGAACTCGGTCCTGATCTGGGACAACCGGTGGATCTGTAAGTACTGCCCCAACTATTGTACGGGCTGCAACTCTGCCCCTACCATGGCCTCTACCGCGGCCTCGGCCTCTCGCGGCCCTGGCTGGTGGTACTGGTAGCTGGCCCTCCTGACCGGTAGCATGAGTCCTCACCATCTGTGAGAGAAGGAAACAACAGATGTTTAGCTACAAGAATCAACAGATTCGCATGACAAAAATTCAAGAATGTAGAGTTTCCTAAAGGTTTTGCAGCCTCATGAAGATAAGTACAGACGTCTCAGTACTGATCCGCAAGACTATACTAAACCCGCTCAAGACTCGTGAGACCTATGTAACCTAGGCTCTGATACCAATCTGTCATGACCCAAAACTAACCCCTGTCGTGATGGCGCCTATCGTGGAACTAGGCAAGCCGACTAATTTCCAAAACAAACCGATATTTTCATTTTAAAGATAATTTCAAGGTTATTTGACTTAAAACCTCCATTAAAAGAGTTCAAAAAAAAGAAACAAAAATAGAAGTGCGGAAAAGAAAAGCCCGACATCGGGGTGTCACTATTCATGAGCATATACTACAATCTGTCTAACAATATCAAGGCTAACTCAGCCCGAAAAATAGCTAAATACAACTAGAGAAAGATAAGAGGGAGAAGAGCAGGGGCTGCGATCGCCAAACAGCTACCTTGCTATCTCCAAGAAAATCTGCAACCAGAACACTAATAAACCGCTACCGTATCCAGCTACACCTGAATTTGCACACAAGGTGCAGGGAGTAACGTGAGTACGCCAATTCACTAAGTAACAACAATAAATAAAGACTGAGCAGTAGTGATGAGCAATAAAGCATATAACGTTCATATCAGGAAATCTTAGTAAAATACCACATGCTTTTAAAAATCATGATTTGAATCAAATTATCTAGGTTAAACCCAGTTCCAGTAAACATCATTTAAAGATATTTTTTTCCAACAGTTTTTCAAACAAAGGCTCAATGCAAAGGTGAGAAAAAATGATGAAATCATATACAGCCCCTCGGGCAAACCTCACAGTCACTCGTCCCACTCGGGCAAACCTCACAGTCACCCGTGCCACTCGGGCATACCTCACAATAACTCTTGCCACTCAGGCATACCTCACAATCGCTCATGCCTCCCAGTCACTCAGCACTCGGCACTTGGCACTCGGCACTCGCACTCAGTAGGTACCTGCGCTCACTGGGGGTGTGTACAGACTTCGGAGGGGCTCCTTCAGCCCAAGTGCTATAATCTGCACGGACAACTCACGTGCTATAATAATAAAGCATGTTGCATACGGGCAGCCCCGATCCACACTCATCCTCACAAATCAGGCCCTCGGGCTTACTCAGTCATAAATATGCTGCAGGCGGGCAGCCCCAATCCACACTCATCCTCACAAATCAGGCTTTCGGCCTCACTCAGTCATAAACCTCTCAAGCCACTCTGGCATTTCAGTAAAACAGGGCATTCGGCCCAAAATATTTATATGCATCAAAATAGAGTCATAAACCTGAGCTATGTGGTAAACAATTATAAACATGACTGAGTATAGATTTTCAATCGAAAACAATGAGAGGATGGTAAGAACCAGCCCCTAAGGGTCCAAACAGCATTGGCGCAAGGCCCAAACATGGCATTCAACCCAATTTGTAGAAATTCTTTCTAAAACATATAAGTATCAAATGGTTTCAACAAAGTATGCAACTTTACAGTTGCTACGGGACGGATCAAGTCACAAAAACCCCAACAGTGCACGCCCACACGCCCGTCACCTAGCATGTGCGTCACTTCCAAATAGTAGAATGATACGACAATTCGGGGTTTCATACCCTCAGGACCAGATTTACAATCGTTACTTACCTCAAACCGGTCAAATCTCTATCCCGCAATGCTCTTGCCTCTGGACTCGGGCTCCAAATGCTCTAAATCTATTCGCAATCAGTATAATACCATCAATATACGCTAATGGAATGAATTCCACAAGAAAAGCTTCAAAATTAGACCAAACCCGAAATTGGCTCAAACATTGCCTGTGGGGCCCACGTCTCGGAACCCGACGAAAGTTACAAAATCCGAAAGCCCATTCAACCACGAGTCAACCCATACTAATTTTACCAAAATCCGACCTCAATTCGACCCTCAAATCTACAAATCTTATTTCCAAATTTCTAAGTTTCAAATCTTCGTTTTACACCTCAAATTCATGTAATCTAGTCGGATTATTCAATGATAATTCAATATTATGGAGTAGCAATGATCACAAGGGACTTACCTCAAGTTCTTCCTTGAAAATATATCAAACGTCCCCTCTCCTCAAGCGCCAATTTGTCAAAAATGGCAAATGGGACGAAGTCCCTGTTTTTATATTTCTGCCCAGACAACCTCGGTTCTGCCTCGATCTTGGCCTTCGATCTTGGCCTTCGATCGTGACCCTCGACCCTGGGCTCGATCATGGCTTCGATCATGTCCCTCGACTCTGGTCTCAATCATGGCTTCGATCGTGGCCCTCGACTCTGGGCTCGATCATGGCTTCGATCGTGGCCCTTGACTCTGGGCTCGATCATGGCTTCGATCTTGTCCCTCGACCCTGGGCTTGATTTGGGCTCGATTCTGAGAGATTTCTGGGCTCGAATCTGGCAGAAAACATTTCCAACAGAAGGAAATTGCAGCAGTTGTTGTAGTTCAATTTTTGATCTGTTAACCATCTGAAACTCACCCGAGGCACTCGGGACCTCAAACAAATATACCAACAAGTCCTAAAACATCACACAAACTTAGTCGAATCCTCAAATCGCCTCAAACAACGCTACAACCATGAATTACACCCCAATTCAAGCCTAATGAACTTTGAAATTTCTACTTTCTACAAACAACTCGGGAACCTATCAAATCACGTCCGGTTGACCTCAAATTTTGCACACAAGTCCTAAATGACATAACAGAGGTATTCCAATTTTCAGAATCGGATTCCAACCCCGATAGCAAAAAGTCAACCCCCCCGGTCAAACTTCTCAAAAATAAAACTTTCGGCATTTCAAGCCTAATTCCTCTACGGACTTCCAAATAATATTCTGGACACGCTCCTAAGCCCACAATCACCATGCGGAGCTGTTGGAATCAGCAAAATTCAAATCCGAGGTCGTTTACACATAGGTCCATAAATGGTCCACTTTTCTAACTTAAAATTTTTAATTATGAGACTAAGTGTCTCATTTCACTCCGAGTTCCTTCCGGACTCGAACCAACTAACACGATATAACATAATATAGCTGAATAACACAAAAACAAGTAGGAATGGGGAAAATAGGGTTATAACTCTCGAAACGACCGGCCGGGTCGTTACAATGACGTGATACCATACAACATGAAGAAAAATGCATCTCTATGCCTGTATGTCATGTGTGCATGCCAATGCCATGTATCGCAGAGATGAATCATGTACTCACACTCTCAGAGTACTCAATCTCACTGTCTCAACCACTCGGTACTGTATATAGCCCATACGGCCCAGGGAAGATCCATCCCGAAATATATACATCACTGACCATCAGTCACTCAGTAGCGAGGAAGGCCAATCTGGCCCCATGGAGAAGATCCATCTCCTGGTATATAAATGCTTCAGACAAGATCCATGTCCAGGGAAGATCCATCCCTCAACATAATCAACCACGCTCACTAGGGGTGTACAGACTCCGGAGGGGATCCTACAGCCCAAGCACTATAATCCACACGGACAACTCATATGCTATAATATCAATATATGGATCCGCACGGACAACTCACGTGCTATAGTATCAATATCCTCACAAACAGGCCCCGACCTTACTCAGTCATCAATCTCTCCAATCTCACTCACGGGCTCACAATGTCATGAAACTAGCCCAACAACACGGATATGATGTATCAATAAATAACAACTGAGACTGAGATATGATATAAATGCAAGAATATGAATGAGTACCAAATATCAATGAAATCAGTAAAATGATAGCAAGAAACAACCACTATGGGTCCCAACAGTATCGGCATAAAGCCTAAACATGATGTCTAGCATGATTGACAGCTCATTTACTTTATCGCATGGTGAAAACACGGATATTAACAAAATAGGACTACTATACAGTGCCATGAAAACAACAGAGTCCTAAATCACGTGGTGCACGCCCACACATCCATCACCTAGCATGTGTGTCACCTCAATACCAATCACACAACACGTATTTCGGGGTTTCATACCCTCAGCACTAAGTTTAGAAGAGTTACTTACCTCGAACAAGCCAATACCAATGCCGCGCAAGCAAGCGATGCTCCAAAGATGCCATCACACACGTAGCGACCTCCGAACATCTCAAAACTATCCAAAATCAACTCAAATACATCAAATAAATCCCAAGGAAACAATTCCAAATGAAAAAGGTCGAATCTTTAATCAGAAGCCCAAAATCGGCCAAAACGTCCAACCCGGGCCCCCACGTCAGAACCTAACAAAACTCATAAAATCTGATAACCCATTCAATTAGGAGTCCAACCATACTAGTTTCTCTCAAATCCGACTTCGAATCGATGTTCAAAACTCAAAAATTTAAATTATGAAACTTTAGGCCAAAACCCCCAATTTCCTCTTTAAAATTCACAATCCAATTACCAAAAACGAAGGTAGATTCATGAAATATAACCAAAACCGAGTAGAGAATACTTACCCCAATCCATAAGGTGAAAATTACTTCAAGAATCGCCTCAATCCGATCTCCATAGCTCCCAAAATGCAAAAACGGTCGAAACCCTCGAAATAGAGTACTTTATAATCACTGAGCGAATCAATGAATCGCGATCGCGGAAATATCCTCGCGATCATGAAGAAGTAAATGCACTGCCCCTGAAAATACACTACGCGATCGCGAAGCACCAACTGCTTAGTCTCGAAAAGAACCTATGTGAACGCGGCCCCAGGCTCGTGAACGCGATGAAGAAGCCATGAAGACCTACCCAACTCAGCTCTACAATGTGAATGCGTGCACACCTACGCGAACGCGATACTCGATCTGCAGTAATCTATGAGAACGCAGACCCATATTCGCGAACGCGATGAAGAAACACTCAGCCTCAATTTTTCCCCTACGCGATCTCATCCCTCAGTCCGCGATCGCGAAGAACAATGGGTGCACTAGACATCAGCAGAACCAGCAGTGAAGAATGAAGGGAAATATAGCCCGAAACCCGTCCGAAACTCACCCGGACCTCTCAAGACCACGTCCAAACATACCAACAAGTCCCATAATATAACATGGACCTACTTGAGGTCTCAAAACACACATAACAACATCGGAACAATGAGTCACACCTCAATTCGAATTCAATGAACTTTGAAACTTCAAACTTTCACAACTAATGCTGAAACCTATCAAATCACGTCCGATTGACCTCAAATATTGTACACAAGTCACATTCGACATTACGGACCTACTCCAACTTCCGGAATCGGAATCCAACCCTGATATCAAAAAGTCCACTCCCGGTAAAACTTTTCACAATTTTAACTTTCGCCATTTCGAGCCAAATTCAATCACGGACCTCCAAATCACAATTCGGATGAGATCCTAAGTCCAAAATCACCCAACAAAGCTAACAGAGCCATCAAAATTCCAATCCGAGGTCAAATACTAAAAAGTCAAACTTAGTCAACTCTTTCAAATTTAAAGCTCCCTAATTGAGAATCATTCTTCCAAATCAATCCCGAATAATCTGAAAATCAAAACCTATGATTCACACAAATCACACTACATCATATGGAGCTACTCATGCCCGTAAACTACTGAGCGAAATGTAAATGCTAAAAATGACTGGTTGGCTCGTTACAACCGCCCATTGATTCAATTTTCATTGGACCAAAAATATTAGAATATACTAAATCAAGCATATTCAATTTTCTTTCAGACTATGTCTGAAATGAGACTCTATACTGCTTACCAAATAAACAGTAGTCACAAGGTTTTACCGTTGTACCTTTGGCAAAAGAGATGAGTTATTTCCTGACAAGAATATGCAATCCCTTCTTGCTCATATGACCCATTCTTTTGTGCCACAAATCTGCAAAAATCTCATCTTGTGATGCGTTCAATTCACCTCGGCATATTTCTGCATTTGTCATGTACAACGAGCCATGAGCAACTCCCTTTGCAATCATCAATGATCCCTTGATGAGTCTCTATTTTTGATTTGCAAAATAGTTCTCGTACCCATCTCGGTCCAAAGTAATTCTCAAGATCAAGTTCATTTGCAAATCAGGTACATGTCGCACGTCCTTTAGAACTAATGTGTATCAGACATTTGTCTTGATACAAATGTCACCAATCCTCGTAATCTTTGAGTAACTTGTGTTACCCATTTTCACATAGCCGAAATCACCAGCTACATATCTGCAAAAATGTTCTCTTGTCGGTGTGGCATGGTAAGATGTCGTTGTGTCAACCAAACATTCTGACTCTAAATCTGCCAAGTGCATACATTCCTCTTCCTCATATATGAAGAAAACAACATTATCGTTGTTTTGCACCATGGTGGTTGTGTTGTCGTCATTCTTCTGGCCACTAGTTTCATCTTTTCCCTTTCTTAGATTTGGGCAATCTCTTTTGAAGTGACCTGGTTGATCGCAATTGTAGCAATTTTTGGCTTTTGATTTAGATCGGTTCTTGGACTTCCCACGACCTCCGGATCTACCATAGTTCCTCGAACGTCTTTGGTAACTGCTGCCTCTACCTTTTGTGATGAGAGTGGGTGCTTGATTTTCAGGCTTCTTTCTCATCTTCTCATTGAGTAGAAGAGCCGATGTGATGTCTTTCAACTCAATAGTCGTCTTACCGTGCAGGATGGTTATTGCCAAATTATCGTACAAAGATGGAAACGAGTTCAAGAGCAAGATGGCTTTATCTTCTTCCCCGATCTTTACTCCGAGGTTGGTGAGTTGTGTGATTAGTCTATTAAACACATTTAAATATGACAAAAAAATCGTACCTTCACCTATGTAATTGCTTATTCATGTACAATTTATTTACCAGCGTTTTGGATATGTATAGGCTTTCCAGCCTTGTCTAAATACCATATGCGGTGTCTTAATCAATGATGTTATTTACCACATCATATGATAAGTGCAACCTGATTGCACTAGCAGCCTTTTCATCCAAATTAGTCCAATCCTCAGCTTTCATGGTATCAGACTATTTGGCATCAACATCTAGTATTTTTATGGACGAGCAAAATCTGTGCTCTATTGTTGTGAATAAACTCCAACAAAAATAATATTTGCGGTAATAAAAGTTGAATAATAATATAGCACCGAGATATGGTAATCAATAATAATAAAAGAGTGACAATGGCACCAAGATTTTTAAATGAAAAATCCTTCTGAATAAGGGAAAACACTACGACCCCGAGAGGAGCAACTGATATCACTATAGCAAGGAATTTTACCTTTTGTAGGTCCGAGTAAAATACTTCAAAGACCACTGTAACACTCAAAAGAAATAACCCTCTTTTGATATTCCTACCTCACTATAATATCGCTCACATTCTCTATTTTCTTCACATGCTATTTTCTTATACCCTGCCTGTGATGCCTCACTCTTTCTTTCTCTCTTTGTTGGTGTGACTAAATAAGTAAAGGGGGTCCTCCTTTTATAGGAGAAAAGAGTCATAGGCTCCAAATGTGCTACATGAGCATTTTTAGCTAGCGTTTGGCCAAAGATTCTCAAATGTATTTTACAAAATCTGAATTGGGTGAAGTTTGGATTGAAGATGAAAATCTGTTTGGACATCAATTTTTTTAAACATATTTTACTTTTTTTTGAAAAAATATGAAATGTGACTTATACCCATAAGTTTTAAAAACAATCAAAAATACCCAACAACTCTGAAGAAAATTCATACAAAACAAGCAAAACACAAATCTGAAGAAAATTCATTCAAAACAAGCGAAATAAATCTGAAGAACATTTATACAAACATTAGCAGATTTTAGCAAATTACCTTCAAGTTTTATCTTTGCTGTGGATTGCCATAAATTGGCACAACAACTTTGGCGAAGGTTTTCTTCTGTTTATAGAGAAGGCCAAAGTCACATGAGTGTAGTGATGAAAAAGTTGGTAGATATGGATTAGTTGGGTCGTAATTACAAAAGGTGGGCTTTTTATAAATACAAATGTTTAGGGCAATTTTTGATTTTTTTTAAAAATCAAACGGTAATATTTTGGGACAAAAAAAACTCTTGAGCTAGTTTTGGGATTTGGGTTTTAAGATTTGGAAATTTACCAAAATATGGATAAAATCTAGAAACAAACAGGTAAGAAAACTTTTGACAAAATCTATGGCCAAATGGGGTTTTATTCTCCTCCACTTATTTCTAAATTTTGTGTCACGGCCCCAAATTTCCTCCATAGGATGTCGTGATGGCACCTAGTCTCTAAGACTAGGTAAGCCTATCAATGCAGAATAACAATAGAAATATGAAATAAATAAGTCTGCAATTCAGATAATTACAACTCCCAAAACCCGGTAGAAATAAGTCACAAGCTTCTAACAATTTATCCTACATGTCTCTATATATGTCAGAGTTTAAAGAAAATAAGAAAGCAATATAATTAGGGTAGAAGGGGACTCCGGAGTCTGCGGATGCTGGCATATATACCTCGGAGTCTCCGTACACAGGTAACTCACTGATGTCTGGGCTGGCAGGATGTACCTGGATCTTCTCAAAAAGATGTGCAGAAGCGTAGTATGAGTACACCACAGCAGTACCCAGTAAGTGCCAAGCCTACCCCTGGTAGAGTAGTGACGAGGTTAGGTCAGGCCCTGCTGGAATAATAAAAGACATGGTGAAATGTATAACAATATAATAAAAATAAAATGACAATGGACATAAATCAAGTAAATAGTATGTCACCATTTAACTACACAGAATAAGGGCAAATAATACCTCGCGAAAACAAAACAGAATTTTTCAACTTTAAGAAAATCACAACAATAATCAAAGGCAACTACATCCATAAATAAATATCAACAAGGGCACTCCCGAGGTACCGCCTCGTAGTTCCCAAATCATAATTAAATTTACAATATCTCATTTTCTTATATCACCGCGGGAGCCTTCATAATTTATTTTAAAGAAAATATTTTTCCCGAAATAGGATCTCGCATTTTAGCCACCCTTATCACAGCGCATGACTTCTAGTAGTTCCCCTACTAGCCACGCGTATCAAACCACCCTTATCTTACCGCATGCGTGTGATGACCCAAACTATCATCTTTAAATTTAATAACTAATTCTGTATACTAAGACCTCAAAAAACACCATTTATCATTCCTCAACTTGCGTGCGCAGTCCGAAATATTTTTCGGAAAGTTTTTATGTGAAAAATAGATTAAAATGTGAAATAGAGCTTTAAAAACTCAACTGAGTTGACGTTAGTCAACACTTTGAGCAAACTGACCCGGATCAGTATTTTGACAATTTCAGTAGGTCTGTATCGTTATTTGGGACTTAGGCGTATGCCCAAAATCAAATTCCGAGGTCCCTAGCTCGAGATATGGAATTTCGATGAAAAATTAAAAGCTTGAAAGCTTAATAATTTTTAGAAAATTACTGATGTTGGATTTATTGACCTCAGGTCCGTATTTTGGTTCTGAAACCCAGCATAGGTCCACTATAATATTTATGACTTGTCTGCCTAATTTGGTGAGAATCGGAGTTGATTTGACGTGATTCGGACGTCCGGTTGTAAAAATATGAGTTTAAAAGTTTTCTTGAAAACTTCCTTTGATTTGGTGTTAAATTCGTAATTCTAGGTGTTATTTTGGCAATTTGATCACGCGAGCAAGTTCGTGTGATATATTTATACTTGTGTGCATGTTTGGTTTGGAGCCCTGAGGGCTCGGGTGAGTTTCGGATAGGCCACGGAATGTTTTGGACTTTGACAATCTGGTATTGTGCTGCAGCAGGTGTTCTGGCATGTCCTTCTTCTCGTTCACGAAGGTACTCCCTCGAATGTGAAGAGTAAACTGGGCAGCTGGAATTATTTTCTTCGCAAACGTGAAGACTTGGCCGCGAACGCGAAGCGATGGGTGCATTACCCTTCGCGAACGCGACCAGCTCCTCGCGAACGCATAGTGTTAGGCACACCTAGGGGAGGGTTGATCATTCCTTCATCGTGAAAGCGAAGGCCAATGGGGAAAAGCCTTCGCGAACGCGAAGGAGGACTCACGAACGCGAAATCCAAGGTTTGCTACTCATCGCGAATGCGACAGGCCCTTCGCGAACGCGAAGAAGGCCTGACACATGTGACTTAAAACAGAACCAAAACGGGATTGTTCCCATTTTTCACAAACCCTCAATTATAACTCGGCTTAGGGGCGATTTCTAAGGAGTTTTTTACGATTTCAAACTGGGTAAGTTTTCTTTATCATATAGTGATTGTATCTCATAAATCTAAGTCTATATTTATCATTTATGTCGGATTTAGACGGAAGAAATTGAGATTTTTGTAAAACTTTCCAAAAATGAAAAATTTAGATTTGAAGGTCCATTTGATATCGGAATTAGATAATTTTTGTATGGTTGGATTTATTTCGGAATGGGTGTTCGAATTTCGTAAGTTTTTCTGAGATTTGAGACATGGGTCCCACTACCGAATATTTTAATGAATTTCGGATTTTTATCCGGAAAAATTTGTAAATTCATATGGAATTAATTTCTATTATTCGTATTGAGTATATTGAATTGTTTATGAATAGATTTGAAGCTTTCAGAGATAAATTTAAAAGGAAAAGCTGTGGTTGAATAATTGATTAGAATTTACAAAGTGAGGTAAGTGTCGTGGTTAACCTTGACTTAAGGGAATAGAACCCTTAAATTATTTGTGATGTGCAATGCATGTGAACGACGTATAGGCGAGGTGACTAATGTCTATACGTCGTCATATTTAATTATTTGCGTATTTACTTGAAAAATCATAAATTATTTTAAATCATGAATTAATTATTATAATATTTGTTTCTCTCCTATTCTTTGTCAAATATTAATTCTTGAATTCCTGCATTAATTGTTACATGCTATTTGAATTATGTGCCTTAATTGTTATTTGACATTTAGCATATTAAATATTAAACTGCATATTTTCTCTTTGATTTCTATAATAATTTGCTATTTGCCTTTGTTTGTTCGTAATTAAATCATAATTAGTGTATGCTTGTTGTCTTATAATTTTATATTAATTGTTGCATTGATTGGGGAAATTCCTCTATAAGAATTGGTAAATGAATATGTTGGAGGAGCGGGTTGCACGCCGCAACAAGATTGATTATAATGAACATATTGGAGGATCGGGTTGCACGCCGCAACAGACTTATTAAAAGTCCATATTGGAGGATCGGGTTGCACGCCGCAACAGACTTATTTAAAAGTCAACATACATACATATATATATATATATATATATATATATATATATATATTGGGGGATCGGGTTGCACGCCGCAACAGAACGGAATGTGAATATATTGTGAGAGCGGGTTGTACGCTGCAACAGAATTGAACATGAATATATTGTGAGAGCGGGTTGTACGCTGCAACAGAATTGAACGTGAATATATTGTGAGAGCGGGTTGCATGCTGCAACAGAATTGAATAAGAATATATTGTGAGAGCGATTTGCACGCCACAACAGAATTGACAGAAATGATAATTGGTTATGATTGCTAAGTTGGCTTCAATTATTATAAATGAGTTACCTGATTTATTTCTATTATTGTTGTTTTCACTAATATTGCGTACAGGTAATGTAACTGACCCGCCTTAGCCTCGTCACTACTTCGTCGAGGTTAGGCTCAACACTTACCAGTACATGGGGTCGGTTGTACTGATACTACAATCTGCATTTCATGTGCAGATTTCGGAGTTGGTCCCAGCGACGTGCCATAGAGTTGCTTGGATTTCAGCTATTCAGATGAGACTTGAGGTATAACTGAATGGCGTCCGCAGTTCTGAAGTCCCCGTCTATTTTACTTTAGCTGTGTGTTTATTTTCACACAGCTTTATTTTATTCAGACCTTTATTTGTATTTATTCTAGAAGCTCGTGCACTTGTGACACTAATTCTGGGATTGTATTTAGACACCGTTGTTTTTATAGATTATTTCACTATGTTACAAACTTTGCTTCCGCTTTTGTTTCCTTAATTATTAATAATTTAAAAATGGTTTAAAATTTGTTAATATTTTTCTAACGTTGGCTTGCCTAGCAAGTGAAATATTAGGCACCATCACGGTCCGAAGGAGGGAATTTCGGGTCGTGATAGTTGGTATCAGAGCACTAGGTTACATAGGTCTCACGAGTCACGAGCAATCTTAGTAGAGTCTGAAGGATCGGTACGGAGATGTCTGTACTTTACTCTCAGAGGCTATGAAGTTTAGGAACAATATCACCTCTTTCATTCCTTATCGTGCGGCATTGATATTTCTTGAAACTTATATCTCACATTCCTTTGTATCTACTCGTGTATGACATTGCACACTTAGTATCAGTTGTGCGTCGACGGTTCGTGATGCCGCAGATGAACTACGAGGGAGCCAGAGATGCTCAAATATTGCCTCAACATGTGATTCCGACTGAAGATGCGGACGTATAAAGAGATCACCCAGTGAATAATGTGGGGGGTGCAACGTACCTTGGCATCTGGTTGATTTATACGAGTTGTGAATGTTAATACTGTGGACCATCGGACGTGGTGAACTATGACTTCGCGCTGAGTGGGGGATTCCACTATCAATTAATGGATTGTGAGTCATGTGTTATATCAGTTTTGGCCTGAAATGTATATATGTGGTACTGAAAGGTTCTCCAAAAATTTACATGTGTTTAAGGCCTGAGATCTTGTAGAGAATAAGGTTGGGACTTGCAGTATGTCCGCCTCTGAAATAATCTTATACTTCATTACCAAAGGAGTTAGAGAAACAACATTGAATTTACGGAAGGTCTACTCAGCATGGACGTCACGGTTGCGGATTTTGGGGTACTTCGGAGGAAGTACAGTGGTTGACGAGATTCTGGACTAAGAATTGTCTATATAAAGCTCTACTTTTGTGATCATTGTATATAAATAGGGGTAAAATTTACCCTAAAGAAGAATCGAAGAGTATGTTAAGAAATGGGTCAGCTCAACAGTGTTGAGTCAGCATAACAAAAGAAGAAATTGACCTTAAGAGAGATAATTCTCCACAGGTGTCTGTGACAAGCCTATGAAGAGGGCAGACCAGCCAATACAACACCGCCCACTTGGCTCTATTCTCAGAAATACTTTGAAAGAATTTGTTTCCCGGACTCTCCGTAATGCATGGTGCATAGGGTTTTAACGATTGTGTCAGGTCACCATGACGGTGTCATAATATGCCATCAAGTTCATTAAGTTATCCCGTCATATTCCTACTTTGCTTCCTACAGCCAGAGAGCGAGTCCACATAATCATTAAAGGACTCAATTATGATCGTAAAATTTTGTATGAATCGGGAGCTACAAGCTAATACTTCATTTACACTAGTGGTAGAAATTTCCAAGATATTAGAACGCGTTCGAGGTGAGGAAAAAGAAAACTAAGGAGACCAAGACGTCTCGAGGTTCTGGGGATTTAGTGGATTCTACTCTGTGAGTATAAATCATTATGGCGGGGGCTCGGGCAGTCGGCCAGCCCAGTTCGCACATCGGATTAATCGAGGTGCTCCAGTAAGTTCTTTTAATGCACCACTGACATAAGTGTCCTACAATGGTTATTCTAGTTATCTAGCACAGACTTAGTATGAGCAGCCAAACTCGCAAATGGGTTGTTATGAATGCGGTGATACTAGGCACATCATAAGAAAATTATCCCTGACTTGGGAAAGACATATTTCATCAAAGCACTCAAGCTACGTGCCCCATTGTAGTTACTACACCACCCACACGACCAGTTAGGGGGGGAGGACAGGCGGGTAGAAGGCGTCCTAGAGGTGGAGGCCCAGCCATTGATATAATTATTTTATGGTATGGCGGAGGTCGATACATCAGATGGTGTCGTTACAGGCACGATCTCGATTTAATATAAAGGAATAATTTCCTTAACTTGATTTGGTTCTGAGTATTGAGACGAGTCCTCCTATTGTGCTCCACTTATGAGTGAGCTTCCTAATTCTATAATCTACTTATGTGTTTACTCCTGTTGGGAGATTCTATGGAGATAACTACGCCTATTATTCCATGTTGGTCACTAATAAGAGCTGTGTGGCTAAAGGTGACTTTCTATTATTCATATCGATAAGTTTTGATGTAATTTTAGGACAATTAATTACAAATTGTGAATTATATGCCCTATCGGTATGGGATTCATTATGTGTTGTGATTTTGTTTAACAAAAGTTATTTAAAAGGAGAAAATGGAAAGTTTCGATTGGCAATATGTGCATATTACTTGTGATTCAGAACTGAGGCCGAGGTCCTCGTATTTTAAAATAAATTGATATGTTTAAACCGGCCTATGAGTTGTGGTGGAAGTTATATAAGGACGAGATCCTTGTGATAAAAATTCTTGTGTTTAAATTCTCCCTTGTTAAAATTAAATTTTTACTATAGTACTAATAGGGAGTCATGCCTACTAGGCTTATTTGAGAAATTTTTGTATGAAATTCTCTATGCATACTTGCCAAATTCGTATTGTAATATTGAGTTGTAACCTACGAGGTAGGTGCCCGCCCAGGTGGCGTTAAATGTGACTCCTTAATTCGGGTAAATAATTATGAGGTCTTCATGCCTCGCATCTCGTTATTAGTATTGTGAAGGTTTGAAACGAGATTTTTGTTAACATGAAGTTAATTGACGATTCTATAATTGATTATGAATAGATTGACCCAGAAAGGTGCCCCGTTTAGATGGTCAGGCGAGTGTGAGTTGAGCTTCCAGAAGCTCAAGACCGCTCTGACTACAATGCTAGTGTTGGTATTACCCACAGGTTCAGGATCGTATACGGTATATTGTAACGCCTCTCACATTGGGCTTGGTGCAATATTAATGCAAGATGGCAAGGTAATTTCATATGCGTCGCGGCAATTGAAAGTTCACGAGAAGCATTATCCTGTTCATGACTTAGAATTGGCATCCATTGTTCATGCGCTGAAGATTTGGAGGCATTACCTCTACGGTGTCTCGTGTGAGGTATTTACTGATCATCGTAGCCTTCAGTATCTTTTCAAACAAAAAGATCATAATTTGAGGTGGCGAAGATAGTTGAAGTTGTTGAAAGACTATGATATCACCATTTTGTATCACCCCAGAAACGCCAATATGGTGGCCGATGCTTTGAGTAGAAAGGTTGTGAGTATGGGTATTTTTGCGTATATTCTAGTTGGTGAGAGGCCATTACCTGCAGATGTTCAGACTTTGGCTAATCAGTTCGTGAGATTAGATGTTTCATAACCCAATTGAGTTCTAGCTTGCATAGTCGCTCGGTCTTCTTTATATGAGTGCATCAGAGAGAGGCAGTATGATGATCCTCGTTTACTTGTCCTTAACGACACGGTGCGGCACGATGATGCCAAACAGGTTGCTGTGGGGGAAGATGGGGTTCTGCGAATATAGGGTCGTATTTGTGTACCCAATGTGGATGGACTTCGTGAATTAATTCTTGAAGAAGCACACAGTTCCAGGTATTCTATTCACCCAGGTACCGCCAAAATGTATCAAGATTTGCGGCAACATTATTGGTGGGGGAGAATGAAAAAGGATATAGTTGAATATATAGCTCGGTGTCTGAATTGTCAGCAAGTTAAGTATGAGCATCATAGACCTAGTGGTTCGCTTGAGAAGTTAGAAATTCCTGAGTGGAAGTGGGAGCGTATCACTATGGATTTTGTTGTTGGGCTCCCACGGACACAGAGAAAATTTGATGCAGTTTGGGTCATTGTGGATAGGTTGACCAAGTTAGCACATTTCATTCTAGTGGAAGTTACCTATTCTTCAGAGAGGTTAGCTGAAAATTACATTCGTGAGATTGTCCGCCTTCACGGGGTGCCCGTGTCTATTATTTCAGATCGAGGTACGCAATTTACCTCACATTTCTGGAGGGTTGTACAGCTAGAGTTAGGCACGCAAGTGGAGTTGAGTACATCATTTCATCCATAGACAGAAGGACAGTCAGAGCGCGCTATTCAGATACTGGAAGATATGCTTTGCGCTTGTGTTATAGACTTTAGAGGTTCTTGGGATCATTTCTTGCCACTTACGGAGTTTTCTTATAATACTAGCTACCCGTCGAGCATTCAGATGGCTCCATATGAGGCATTATAAGGAAGGCGATGTCGATCGCCAGTCGGTTGGTTTCAACCGGGAGAGGCTCGGTTGTTGGGTACCGATTTGGTACAGGATTCCTTGGATAAGGTCAAGATTATTCAGGATCGACTTCGCACAGCTCAGTCTAGGCAAAAGACTTATGCCGACCGTAAAGTTTGTGATATTGCATTCATGGTTGGAGAAAGAATATTGCTCCGGATTTCACCTATGAAAGGTGTAATGAGGTTCGGAAAGAAGGGCAAGTTGAGCCCTAGGTATATCGGACCCTTTGAAATTCTTGAAAGGGTAGGAGAAGTAGCCTACAGGCTTGCATTACTACCTAGTTTATCAGCGGTTCATCCGGTGTTCCATGTGTCTATGCTCCGGAAATATCATGGTTATCCATCCTATGTGTTAGATTTCAGCTCAGTCCAATTGGACAAAGATTTGACTTACGAGGAGGAGCCGGTGGCTATTCTAGCCCGGCAAGTCCGATAGTTGAGGTCTAAGAGTTATCCTTCAGTTCGGGTATAATGGAGAGGTCAGCCGGTAGAGACATCTATGTGGGAGTCCGAGTCGGACATGCGGAGTAAATATCCACACCTTTTCTCCAGTTGAGGTACTTTTTCTAACTCCGTTCGAGGACGAACGTTTGTTTTAGAGGTGGAGAATGTGATGACCCAAAATTTCATCTTTAAATTTAATAAGTAATTCTGCATACTAAGACCTCGAAAAGTACCATTTATCACTCCTCGACTTGCGTGTGCAGTCTGAAAAATTTTCTGGAAAGTTTTTATGTGCAAAATGAATTAAAATGTGAAATAGAGCTTTAAAAACTCAACTGAGTTGACTTTAGTCAACATTTTAAGCAAACGGACCCGGATCAGTGTTTTGATAATTCCAGTAGGTCTGTATCATGATTTGGGACTTGGACGTATGCCCGGAATCGAATTCCGAGGTCCCTAGCTCGAGATATAGAATTTTGATGAAAGATTAAAAGCTTGAAAGCTTAATGAGTTTTAGGAAATTACTGGTGTTGGATTTATTGACCACGGGTTCGTATTTTGGTTTCAGAGCCCAGTATATGTCCACTATAATATTTATGACTTGTCTGCCGAATTTGGTGAGAATCGGAGTTGATTTGACGTGATTCGGATGTCCGGTTGTAAAAATATAAGTTTTAAAGTTTTCTTGAAAACTTCCTTTGATTTGGTGCTAAATTCGTAATTCTAGGTGTTATTTTGGTGATTTGATCGCGCGAGCAAGGTATGATATATTTAGACTTGTGTGTATGTTTGGTTTGGAGCACCGAGGGCTCGGGTGAGTTTCGGATAGGCCACGCGATGTTTTAGACTTTGAAAATCTGGTATTTTGCTGCAGCAGGTATTCTGGCATGTCCTTCTTCGCGTTCGCGAAGGTACTCTCGCGAACGCGAAGAGTAAACTGGGCAGCTGGAATTTTCTTCTTCGCGAACGCGAAGACTTGGCCACGAACGCGAAGCGATGGGGGCATTACCCTTCGCGAACGCAACCAGCTCCTCGCGAACGCATAGTGTTAGGCACACCTGGGGGAGGGTTGATCATTCCTTCATCGCGAATGCAAGCAATGCCTCGCGAACGCGAGCAATGCCTCGTGAACGCGAGCAATGCCTCGCGAACGCAAAAGCCACGGACTGCTACTCATCGCGAACGTGACAGGCCCTTCGCGAACGCGAAGAAGGCCTGACGCCTGTGACTTAAAACATAACCAAAACGGGATTTTTCCCATTTTTCACAAACCCTCAATTATAACTCGGCCTAGGGGTGATTTCTAAGGCATTTTTCACGATTTCGAACTAGGTAAGTGTTCTTTATCATATAATGATTGTATTTCATAAATCTAAGTCTATATTCATCATTTATTTTGGATTTAGACGGAAGAAATTGGAATTTTTGTAAAACTTTTCAAAAATGAAAAATTTGCATTTGAAGGTCCATTTGACATCGGAATTGGATAATTTTTGTATAGTTGGACTCGTCTCAGAATGGGTGTTCGGATTTCGTAAGTTTTTTCGAGATTTGAGACGTGAGTCCCACTGCCGAATATTTTAATGAATTTCGGATTTTTATCCGAAAAATTTGTAAATTCATATGGAATTAATTCCTATGATTCGTATTGCTTATATTGAATTGTTTGTGAATAGATTTGAAGCTTTCGGAGATAAATTTAAAAGGAAAAGTTGTGGTTGAATAATTTATTGGAATTCGTATAGTGAGGTAAGTGTCATGGTTAATCTTAACTTGAGGGAATAGAACCCTTAAATTATTTGTTATGTAAAATGCATGTGAACAACGTATAGGCGAGGTGACGAATGTCTATACGTCGTCAAATGTAATAGTTTGCGTATTTACTTGAAAAATCATAAATTGTTTTAAATTTTGAATTAATTGTTATAATATTTGTTTCTTTCCTATTCTTTGTCAAATATTAATTCTTGAATTCCTGCATTAATTGTTACACGCTATTTGAATTATGTGCCTTAATTGTTATTTGATATTTAGCATATTAAATATTAAACTGTATATTTTCTCTCTGATTTCTATAATAATTTTCTATTTGCCTTTGTTTGTTCGTAATTAAATCATAATTAGTGTAAGCTTGTTGTCTTATAATTTTATATTAATTGTTGCATTAATTGGAGAAATTCCTCTATAGGAATAGGTAAATGAATATGTTGGAGGAGCGGGTTGCACGCCGCAACAAGATTGATTATAATGAACATATTGGAGGATCGGTCTGCACGCCGCAACAGACTTATTAAAAGTCCATATTGGAGGATCGGGTTGCACGCCGCAACAGACTTATTAAAAGTCCATATTGGAGGATCGGGTTGCACGCCGCAACAGACTTATTAAAAGTCCATATTGG